>CAJNOL010003960.1:5196-18343 GCA_905250125.1 Rotaria sordida | reverse complement strand
TATTTAAGCTTTAATCATGATATGCTCTTCTGACAGGATGCTTTGTTATCTCATGGACTCTCTCCTAATCAGTTGGAACTGTTTCTTCTTCAGAAGGATGAGATATAAAACTTCTCTCATTGTATTGCTCTTCTCATAAAACAAAGTTAATTGAGTTGTAAAAACCAATATGCTTAATATAAATTACATCGAATAGCTTATCCTTCATAGGTGAAATACTGAAGATTGGCTTCCTTGAAATACCTCCGTTTGTTATTGTTACCAATAACACCATCACTGATTCCCCAAATGCTATTTTGACCGACAATCGCCGTCATTTGTTAACGGGCTTTCTCCCTGAAATGGTTCGCCTTCTCCAAGAAATGATGAACTTCGAGCTGCGTGCATATCTTATTCCTCCCGAGATAGGCTACAACGGACTAGTGGAAGGCGTCCGGGATGGTTTATATGATATTGGTATTGCCGACTTGACCATTCTGTCGAGTCGTCTTCACCTGGTAGAGTTCTCGACTCCATTTCACGAGACCAGCATCCGAATTGTCGTGCGCCACAGTGTCATGGCATCAGCATTCGATCTGTTCTCATACTTGCGTCCCGTCTCTTGGACCGTCTGGCTGACGATCTTGGGTGTCGTGCTCTATGCGGGTACGCTCATGTATGTATTCGAGCGAGAAAACAACGCTACTTTGAAACGTGAACCGTGGCACTGGGCTTTTGGCATGAGCGTCTTCCGCGCGCTGAGCACCTCCATAGGGATGGACCGCGACTCCTCTACGGTTACTGGGGCTACTCGCGTGCTCGGCCTTGCAGTAGCCATGGTCTATTTCGTTCTTCTGGCTACTTATACCGCCAATCTCTCAGCATTCCTCACCCTTAAATGGAATCCGCCGTCTATAGCTGGCATCGACGATATCAAAAATGGATACGTACCTTACGGCAAGATCGGCATCGTGCACAACTCATCTTATGCCGACTTCTACGTTCAGAATATCTCTTCTCAGTACTATCCCGTCAATTCTCTGTACGAACTTTTTGACCTTCTCCTAGATAAGAGGATTGATGCTGGCTTGTATGACTCTACGCCGCTGGAATATGGCATCAACCGGTATCACTGCGGAAAGCTCACAGCCGTTGGACTTGGTTTTATGCGTTCGCCCTACGGCATTGCCATGCCTAAGGGCTGGCTATATAAAACGGAGCTGGATAGGCTTTTACTGTCACTTCACGAAGCAGGCAAGATTGCTAGTCTAGAGACCAAATGGTTTCGACCCACGACGTGCAAAAATGAAAGAACTGCAGCAGATGACCATGGGACAGCCATCAATATAGAGGTGCTTGCAGGACTCTTCATCACGTTTCTCATTATGAGTATAGTAGCCATCGTGATACACGTCGTGTATCAATATCGGCCGAGAAAAGCACTACAAGAGCGATTGTGACTAATTCGAAATAATCTGAATTGGTTGGGATCGGAACCAGTTGAAACTTTTTTCGACAACAAAATAAAAACTCATGCAGTGTTATTTTTGTTTCTTCTATTAAAAAGTTGGATGGAAAAGATGGCAACCCATAGTCTAGTGTGTGGTCGGATGGATGGAGTGCGGGCAGAGTCGGCTTGGGTGTGAGTGTGGAGGTGGAGTGGGTAAAGGGGAGGGTCTACGGTGTGGGATGGGTGTGGGTGTCGATGTAGGTGTAGGTGCAGATATGGGTGTGAGTGTGGTCGTGGGTGTTGGCACTCTCGTTAACCACGCCCATACTCACAATGTCTGGTTAGTTATTGCTTATATACTTATTATATATTCTTTTTATCTTTTGAATGAATAGTGGAACATTACATTAAAGTAAATGACTATAATGAAAAAGATATGTAGGTTTATTAGATATACCCAATCGGTTGGTACTTGCATAACAGTTCAGATAGTAGTCAAAGCAAAAGCAGTAAATTAAATTGTGTAACGAATAAGAAAAAACAAATGAATTAGCAGATAATAAAGGAGATATGTCTTGCGCTTGATTAGCCAGTGAAGCTTCTTATGAGGTATTTATGTATGTTAGTTTGATCCGATTATATAACAAAAGAAATGATGCTCGATGCCATTCATTTGACTGCGGTTGGGATAATATTTCATCAAGAACATATATAGCATTATCAAGAAGTTCATAAATTTGAGAATCAGAGAGCGCTGAATCGAAATCACGTATATCCTCGTTTTCTTGTGGTTGATAATCTTCATCGTAACGTGTGGGTATGGGTGTAGGTTAAGATAAAATAAACGTATAGCCACATCCACTTTCGTCGCAGAAAGAGTTGATTTGCGTATGAAAATGTTTTTACTTCATTCCATTTTTTTCTGTTTTTCTCGTATCAGCATGAAGAAAACACGAATTGCAAATGTAAAATTGTCTTTATGCAGTAGAGATTATTTCACCAATATTAACGTATCGAAATTGCACGACTGCTGTATTGTTTGTCCTTGCAATGATAACAGTCCGTTTCTGTGAGTGGAAGGTTATCTCTCTCTTTTCTCTATTTGCAGTATTAGAGAGGAGTATATAACAGTAGTCTCTTGCAGCTCTGGTGAATGAATTAGTGTCTTTATCATCGTCGCTTTATAAGATAATGTACGCAGGTGAAACAGAAGCTATTTTATTTCGTTTTCTACTTGCAATTAGATGGTAAGAAAGAGTGATGCGTCTAAACAGGTGGGCTAGTGTTCTAAAGAATAGCCATTATAATTTTACACAGCTCTGATCGAAAATAGAATGCTTGGACAAACTCACGTCGAGTCAGCCATCAAAAAGAACGTGAAGTTTGAAGTTGAGGCTATCCGATGCAGAGCTCATTCTTTCTCGGTAAATGAAGGTACAACAGTTCTAAATGGATCTTCGAGGTTCTCGGAGAATTTTGAAGGAGTATTTCCACTTTTTGAGCATCATCAATCGTTTGCCCGGAGAGTTCAATGCAGATTCGATGACCGCATAAATTCGACATTTATTTGTTCGTGTTTTGCGTCTAGGCGAAGGGCTGTATAGATTTTTTTCGTTGCCGCCCTATGATATTTTGCTGTGTTTGTTTTAGTTTTTTTCAGACTTCTGGTAACCACTGTTCTCTCGCAGTTGGGGAATGTATTTAATGATGCAGTTGTCATAACGCGTTGCATTGATCGATTAATTGATGATCAAAAAGGGAATAAGGGTGGCTGTTGTAACTGTTATGGAACGGATGTACATATGAGTAGAAGATGACTAGATTCATTGTTTTTTTATATCATCGCAAGCAAAAGAGAGTTATTCTGGGGTATGTTTGTTCAATGAATAGGCCCTTGGTTTCTAAATGCTGTAACAGGCGTGAGAAGACTCAAGAAATAAAGCGATGATGAATATTGGATATATGAGGTGTTGTTACCTCCGTCAATGTATCTCCTCTATCGTGTTTTTTTTATTTGGCTCATTTTTGACTAATAATAGAATCGCTACCACGATCGTGATGATGGATTGTGTTATAGTAATTTCATATCGATTGCATACTGTTATGCATTTAAGAAGCATAAGTTTTGTGTATGGAAGACATTTATCAGTCTTTGTTTGTAAGATTTTTTTTTTCGCAGACTACTATCTTTTTGTGCATATATAATGAGAAACAGAAACATTAGTTTGTTAACGTATAGAACAAGAGTACAAATGTAAGTTAGTATGGTCTAATTTTAGATCACTAGATTGTTGAAATGTCATTGATTGCTGCTTTAATTATCGGTACAGGTCATGAATTAGAAGATGAAATAGCTTATCAATTAGGAAAAAAAGGTATATGTGTTTTATTTTGTGCGAACAATGGAAATAAACTTGAACGAGTAATCAAGACATTGAACGATGAAGATATCGAACCTAAATTTATTGTATTTGATACTATTGATCTTAAAACAATTGACAAAATAGTTGGACAAATTGATGAACAATTCGGAAAATTAGATATATTAATTAATGTTGGAATCTTACTTGATAATGGTCAATTTAAAATAAATATTATGTCACGTGAAGGATTTGAAGCAAAAGAATTTTTTGATACATTGAATGTATCACAAGTATTTACACCGTTGCTTCAAAAATCTCCTTCCAGTTGTATAATTAATGTCTATGGTAAAATGAATGATCAAAATTCTAGATTCAAATCATTAACTGGATTATTTCAGGATTATTCATCAAAAATTGCTTTAAATCAATTTATCGATCGTTTTAATAAACAATTTAGTAATTCAAATATCAAAATTAATTCTGTTACAATTGGTGATGATAAGAATGTTAAAACCATACAAGATGAAGCTAATCGTATTGTTCATTTAGCATTTTTGCCTTTTGTTCAGCCTTCAAAATCTAAAACAATGCGTATTCTTTATGGCGTAGTGGGCGAGGGAATGGGTCATGCAACACGATCTAAAGTCGTTCTTGAAATGCTTATGATGGAAAAACATCATGTTAAAGTGGCAGTAAGTAATCGTGCATGTAAATTTCTTCATGAAAATTTTTCAAATCGATTTCCACGTTGTGCCACAGCAAGAGAAGATGAAGCAGCAATAGATATAGTCGAAATCGAAGGTTTAACAATGCAATATGTCAATAATGTATTTGATGAAAAAGCTTCACTATTACACACCATGCAACGTATGCCAAATATACTTCAGAAAAATATGGGTGCATATTATCAAAATCTTGTTTTTTGGAAACCTCAAGCTGTTATTAGTGATTTTGACAGTTTCGCTTACATTTTTGCTAAGTCACATGGACTTCCCATTCTTTCGATCGACAATCAACACGTTGTGCAGCGATGCTTAATTCCAGACGAAGCTCGAAAATCTAATCCAACAGCATACAATACATATAAAGGCTTTGTCAAAGTCAAACTTCCATATTGTGATCAATACATCATTACTGGTTTTTTTACTCCTGACATTCGTGATAAATACAAATCTAAAACAGTTCTTGTTCCACCAATTCTTCGTCAGGCTATTCTTGATGCAAAACCATTACCAGCTGAACAGGGTGAACATTTTCTTGTTTATCAAAGTAGCAAAAGTGACACATCTCTTATCTCTATTTTACAAGCTTTTGGCGAAAAATGTATCATTTACGGACTTGGTCGAGAAGAAAAAATCGGTAATCTGGAATTCAAAGGTTTTTCTGAACAAGGTTTTGTGGATGATTTGGCACGAGCCAAAGGTGTCATTGCCAATGGTGGACTTTCGCTTATGAACGAAGCAGTAAGCTTACGACGACCATTTTTCAGTGTACCAGTCGAGAATCAGTATGAGCAAGTACTTAACGCATGGTATTTACAAAAGCTAGGCTATGGAGTCTTTACGGATAAACTAGAGCTTGAAGCTCTTCGTGATTGGGCACAAAATATTCCAAAGTATGCAAAAGCTCTTTCAGACTATCATCATGATTCGAATATGCAATTGTACAAGACGGTGAAAAGAGTTCTTGAAGAATTTAATAGAAGATTCATATGGTGGGATCCATTGAAGAATTTAAAATGAATATCATCCTTTCGATTGATGACTTAAATATAAAAAGCTCTGTTTAACACAAGAGTAGCTTTATTATCGTAATCGGTGATCTCAAAAGTTTATATGATTGTTTTTAATTGTTCTATCACAAAATATTTTCGCCGTACTTTATAGAAATAAAAAGAAAAAATAAGTGTTGAAAATTTGAAATAGAATTTACTATACATGGAACTTCCTCTTTTTTTCGAATTTCTTAAATATAATAAAACTGCATAAAATTATAATTTCCTTCAATATTCGCAAAAAATTGAAAGGTAGTGTCTAATACAACGTGCGACGAACTGAGAAGGATAAAAATATTAAAACTGTAGAGTTTTTTTTTTGTCGCGTTCGTATGATGTTGAACGGCTACGATCGCTGACGCTTCATTCTTTTTTCTTGATCTTTTACAAATGTCTTTCGCTATTCCATGCTCGAAATTTATAGCTGTCCTTTTCTACGAAGCTTAACAGGAAGAACGGCTGAGTAACAAAATTCTACTGTTTTTGGTCATCACGTGATGATGTGATAAAAATACGTATACGAGACTATATCGGAATATCTGAATAGTCCTTCTATAGTTGAATTCAACTTAAAGGTTTCAAACTACTGCTATACTCAATAGAGAGATTTAAATATTATTGAGAAGGTTGGAGATGAAACTAATTCAAACATTTGGTTAACCAAGATGAACATTTTTGCAAATGTACTTGAAAACGTCAGCTACATTTTTATGAAAGACGGAACTTGAAAGGTAGGATTATACCAGAGATATTACAATAGTACGGTTCTTTGTCAGCTAGACGAATAATTCTAAGAAACTTTGAATATTAAAAAATGTAGTCATTTTGTTTTTAGTTGAAGAACAAAGAACTAATGAAATTAATATTGTTAAAAAAACGGCAGCACTTTCCAAAGAAAGGTATTTTTGTATTGCTTCTATTGAGTATAAACTAATAAAAATCAAAATTAAAGTGCTATCTAACACTCTTTGTCGATCATAGAAAACGGTATGAGGCATTTCAAGTGAATATATGATTAGAGAGTACTTTTATAACCTTGTTTTTTTAATTTCATCAATGTCTTTCATTTTTTGATGCATGAATGAATTGGTATGTGATAGTTCGAATGAGATTCATTGAAATGTAACTACTGTGTAAATTCTCGTTTGTTTTAGCTGTGTATGATAATCGAATGTTCTTTTTATATGAGTTGAAATTAATGAACAGATTGTTACAGCCTATCAAATAAAACCCAATACTTCAACAAACTCAGTTCGTTTGAGCTAGAGGTTGTGGATGTTGGCAGTGCCTTCTCTCATATCCACACCCACACTGACCGAAATTTAAATATTTGATTTTTTTTAAGGTGTCAAAACTTAGTACACACTTTATCGTGTGAACATCGAAAAAGAATAGTAACTCAAATGCAATTGTTGATATATATTCATCTCTCTGTCTCTCTACAAAACGAATGAGATAAGAACAGAGGAAAAAGAAAGTCACTCTCTTCGGGCTTTCTCTATCATACGAATAGCAACCAACATTTTCACTTTCTGTTTCAACGATACTGTGTGATAAGGTGAGTCGAAAGTAAATGCGCACAAGCATATTAGTGTATGACCATTTCTGACCTAGTTTCCGGTCAGTTTGTTCGAAAGAGATTTTAGTTTTCTTAGATGTAGTGTCTCATTTAGATTAGCAGGTTCTCTCACTCTTCTCGGCAATTGATGCTAAATTTTAATCAGATGGAAAGCAAGGATCATTATAAAATGGGATACTAATGCATACATTGAAAGTTTTTTTTACTGCTTTATGTCAATATTGACTATATTTTACATTTTCTTGTTATTCACAGGCCTCACAGATTGGTCATCACGAAGAACAGGACACATAGTGTGCTTAAAAGTGAACCGAGAAAATTTTTCAGAATTTGTGGCAGTCAGAACATTTTTCATTACACCAAAGGTTTGCGGTGATATTAGTAAAAAGACATTGCTACTGCTTGAGTACAGATTAATGAGACCTAGCATCAGTTTCTTATCTCTTTAGTCTTTGTATTCTACATGGAACTTCACTTCACAAAAAAGTCTTACATTTTTCTTGATTTCGATACTCTGCTCCCAGGATAGAGATTGACCAATTGAAATTCGAGTTCAGAAACAATCAGATGTAATTGTAAAGGATGAGCTGTGTATGTTATGCCCGCTTGAGAGGAAAAATGAATCACGTATACTAGTGAGTTGGAATTTGTTTTTTTATCTATGCGTGCAAGATTAAGTTTGAACCTGAGATAAAACGAAAAGTGTTCATAGTGAGAGGTTTTGGTGTATCTCATTTACAACTTTTTTTCTATATAGAAGCCATCAGCACATTGATTTAGATATATCTACCTTATTTAGGTATTTCTCTGAGATTTTTTGAAAACTACATTGAAGGATGTACGGTTCGAAATGATAAAAAAATGTCAAATTCATCCTAGATCTCTACTTAATCCGATAGGATTTTTATGCTGGTTGTGCTACTATGATCTTGAATTAGTAATGACCAGACCGTTTCTGTCAAGTATCGAATTTTTCAAAATAACACGATTTCTAGTTATTTTTAATGCTCTCACTGATTGACATATATTTGAGAGTCTCAATATTTGTCTTCTATTCATATGGGACCAGGTTTAACACATCGTGCTGAGATCAAAAACATTATCAATTTTTCAAGCATATAAAGCACTATAAGTTTCAGCTAATAAAGATAATCGTGGATTGAATGGTACAAACCTAGTTGAACTACTCATAAACTAAAATAGTTTTTTTAAAGTGTTTATCTCAAAAATTGCTTAGTTAAATATGTATAATAATTCTTTTCTATTGCAAGGAATTATCCTTCACAAACAGACTTGTATCCATAACTATGCAACCCATTATTTTGTATCAAATTTCATCTTCGCATTTTGTTGATAAAGTTCGTTGGACACTCGAGTACAAACGCTTACCATATACAACAGTTGCTTTTAATGTACTCGGTAATACACCAGGACTCGAACGTGCACCATCGAATATGCAAAAACTCGTACCGATAATCGAAGATCCTAATAACAATAACAAATTTATTTCGGATTCCACACAGATTTTGATCTATCTAGATGAACATTATTCGGATGCAACAAATCAATTATTTCCAATTGCCTTCAAGCAACAATTAATCAATTATTGTATAAGATTAGATTCTTCGTTGGGTTTATATGCAAGACGTTTAGGTTTCTTACAACTCCTCAATGAAAATCCGACTATATTGAATGTGATAATTGAGGAACAATCGGATGATGGTTGGAAATCATATTTTAAAGGCATTGCAAAATGTTGTATTATAATAGCACGTTTGCGTATTCATCGTATTAAAGAAGACCAAATTTACGAGAAAACAGAAAATTTATTAACAGAATTGACCGAAGATGTTCGAGGCAAAGAATATTTATTTGGCAATCAATTCACAGCTGCTGATTTGACATTGTGTGCATTAGTGAGACTTCTGGTAGGAGTACCCTATTTCTACACAAATCCGAAATATCAGATATTATTCCAATATCATGATCGAATGAGAAAAAAATATGATCCTCATCGTCAGGCTTCATTGGCTGAACGCCTTCTTGCTGAAAATCGTCGTAAACCACCACCATCAAAATTTAAATTATTTCTACAACGAATTAATATTGTCAAATTTATCTTTTATTATTTCATGACAAAAATCGTGAATTGGGTATATAGTGGCGATAACGAACAACGATACCAGTTTGAACAAAATTCATCCAATTCGAGAGCTATCAATGATCAACAAATAGTGGATACTCCCACAACATATTTGGGCGCAATCGGTTTCTTCATCAAATATTATTGTCATCTATTGTTTACAATTCCACAACAAATTAGATCTTTGGATCAAAAAATAACTTCTCGAACGATGTAGAAATAATTTTTTGATAGACTAACCATTTTTCAGTGCACATCCATGTTATTTTATTTAATAAATGGCGAGTGTTGGTCTTTCGGTCTGAGTCAATGGTCGGATGTGGGGTGCGGGTATTGTTGTGACCAAACAGATGACCTACATTCATCCACACCAACACCTCGCGTCCCACACTTCACCCCACGCTCAGCCACACCCTCTAGTGCTCTCTCGCTCATGAACATAATCACATTTAGTATGGCCGCTGGAACTCCAACTGAAAATGAAACAATCGAACTCCACGAAACCAGTTGAATAGCTGCTTTTAAGACAGACATATCCAACTCTTTCTTTTTTGCGAACTAATATATCACCAAGTCTTCCTCTAAAGTTATAATGAAGCAATATGAGTATGCGCTCTCATTATCTTCCTTTCTTGTTGCAGTTCCATGTAATCATCCGAACGACACCCAATCATCATCGAGAAAGATTATTGATGTTTAACCTCTACTGCCACTATTCCCTTTTCGTTCTCTTGCTTCAGTTTGCACTCTAATAGCAGATAAGACTATCCGTCGCTTATTCTTATTATCATGTGTAAAATACAACTTTCAAAGCTAAACTATCTTTCTTCTTCCAACTTTCTATGGATAGAATCAATGACCGATTGGAAGATTTTGTCCATAAATGTTCCTTTTCATAAACAGTGTTGCAGAGAGGACACGATGTTGGAGTCCAATCAGAATAATCCATACATCCTTTAGCTCTACTTGTAAATGATATCTTTTAATAACGGAAAGGATCATGTTAGTAATAAATAGTATTCATTCGGCATACCGTTAAATGACACCTTCCTATTAATATATTGTTGTAGATTTTTGATGGATAGTTTGAATGTGTGGTGAAATCTAGAGAATGTTTGAATTATGTCTATCCCTAATTATTTTCGAATTCATTCCATGCGAGAATAAATTGATTTCAGATTCTACCCATTCGAAACCGAATCCTTGTTAATATGCCAATTCAAATAAGACACAATTTTAATGAAAACTACCCAAATTCACGTTTGTATCTAATATATTGATAGCCTTTTTGAGAAAAAATCATCTATGTTCAAATTGATCACGATAGCAGAACTACTTAATACTTTACGAAATCAACTTCTTGCACAAAGAACCGTTTTATCTTTTAAATAGTCAAGATTATTGATTGATACATGCTTTACAAAAGTAAAAAGGAATGTTTGTAGAAGAATCAATATTTAGACTATCCAAAAGTGCGAAACATTGAAAAAGCAATATATGAATATTTTCCAATGTCTTAACTGTCTCTTGCGACCAATGAATTCCGCTAGTGGCATCTCCATTCGAAAGAACAATTACTCCCACATTGTACTTTTCATTGACGAACATTAAATTTACGATACCTGGAACCGAACCGCCGTGACCAATATATCGACGACCATCGCTCAGGGTATCCCAATACCAACTAAGACCAAACTGTGATGGTGGACTTTTCTCCGTAGAATCACTGGTCGATTCTTGGTTGTAGGGTGGTATGAGACCACCGCCGACTATTATTCGTATTTCGGCAATGGAATGAGGACGAAGAATTGAAGATCCATCGCTGAGAAACATCTGAAGGTATACAGATAGGGCACGAGCCGACATGCGTAAGAGACCAGAAGGATAAACACTGAAGCCAAAGTGTGGAATGTATAGTCACGTAGGAAGATTGCTCTACAGAGAATATAATTGACAACAACCTTACTAGTCATATTGGTAGGTTTACCGAAATCTGTGTGATATCCATTTGTGGAATATATTTGTTCCACTCTTCAAGATGAGATGTATTGAATGCATAAACCTAATGCTTGACAAGATCTTTTGTATTTGCAAAGTCGGTCAGGCGTACGCCAGTTTTGTTGATATCGATACCTAACGGTTTCAGAATTCTTTCTTCAACGTAGTCGATATAGGGCATTTTTGCTACTCGTTCAACAACTAGTGCAGCTAATGCTGCACCAAGATTTGCATACCATGTTACGCTGCCCGGTGGTTTTGGCAACCAGTTTGATGTGTTTTGGTTCACATATTTAAAACACGCGTCAGCTAACGATTCATTGTATGCATCATCACCTGGTCGAACATGGCTATTTTGCGCATCAGGAATGACATTAATCGAAGCCGAGTGAGAGAGTAATTTATGTAGAGTAATTGCATGAAGAGGATATTGTGGATGGAAGATGCGTTTCTGAGGTTCCGATAGGTACTGATTAATGTCTGTATCAAGATCAACAAGTTCTTGTTCGATAAGTTGCATGACAGCAATAGCAATGAATGTTTTTGAGATCGAACCAAGAGCAAAAATAGATTTTTCAACGCCCATAGGCAGTTTTGGTGACAAAGACTGGTAACCGAAAGCTTGTTCGTAGAGTGTATGAGTGGCATTGACCACGACGATTGTAGCGCCAGGAATATGAACTGTCTGAAGAGACTCTTCTATCGATTGTCGGTTTGGACAAGTTAAGCCGTTTGTAGTTATAATGTTGAAGACAAGAGTAAACACCATCACCAACAACAAGCACATCATCGTTCGATTCTGTCTCACAATAAATAATTCTTTTTGCTTTGATAATGGTCTCGAGTGAATTTAACTATAGCAAAACCTCGTGCTTCATAAATCACAAACGGAACGATAAAGAAATAGCAATAAAGTCATCTAGTGGTCGTCTGTTTTCATTTTCTCTGTTAAGCCGATTGATGTTATGCTGCGGCCAACCCAAAGTCAATGTTTGAGGATAAGAAGAACAACTATTGAGAAAAGGACGATTGTCTACAAGATGAACCAACTTTTTGTTTCTATATTTTTGCCTATTAATATTGAAAACTGCGAATTAAAATCAATTGTCATTTATTTTCTCTATTGTATTTTGCTTGTCGCATAAACAGCCTAAAGCAACAAAAAAAAACTTGCAGCACAATTTTACGGGACTAACATGTGAAACACTACGGAGCCATTTTAATAGTACATGAAAATTCTTTCTATATTGACTTCAATCTACGAGAGGATCAATAGAACAGCAGGTCGAAATATGTATTATCCTTCAGAATTACGATTAAACCGAATAATGCGCCAAACGCAAAAACGCAATACTAACGCGAACAATAAGGCAAGCAAGTCAAACTATTGTTGTTCGCGCATCATCATTTGTTCTTCTCGTGTGCAGTTTGGATTTTAGCGGAATCTTCCATTAGAATTCATCAGTTTCTCGCATTCGCTCGCATATACGATGCAATCTTTATTTTTACTATTCGTTTAGAAAGATAAGAAGAAGCCTAATCTCTAGAATGATGTTGTAGTGTGCTTCGACAGTGGATGTGGGTGGTGTTTGGGCAAGGGAGAAACGACTAACTCTGTGATTTTTTTAGCTTTCATGACTTAATTGACTTAAAATAATTTTCGTGACTTTAGTGACTTTAAAAAATATATATCACTGAACAAAAGTCTTTTTCTCTCGTTCTTTTTATGGTATCATACTTCACATCAAGTCTATTACCAAGTAAAGATATAACATAAGAGTTTTATTTTCAGTGAAAATAAAACTCTTATGTTATATCTTTACTTGGTAATAGACTTGATGTGAAGTATGATACCATAATA
>CAJNOL010003958.1:0-18350 GCA_905250125.1 Rotaria sordida | reverse complement strand
TTCTTTTCATTGGATTAGAAAGCAACTCACTCAACCTAAGTCCATCTCCTCCTCAAATTTGGCTTCATTCAATCATACGAAACCGATCAAATTGATCATCCATGGTTTTACCGATCGAGCATCAAGTTCTTGGGTGATCAATATGACAAGAGAACTATTGAAATTGGTATGTTGCTAGTTTCTTTCTAAATAAATTCACTTTTTAGAGGAAATTTATAGGAAGACATGAATGTGATTACTGTTGACTGGTCTGGTGGTAATCAGTTTCCGTATGGTCAAGCGGTGGCCAATACTGTAATAGTGGCCGCTGTTATTCGACAGCTCCTTCAAGCAATAATCAATGTCGGTGCACAACCACAACAAATGCACTTGATCGGCCATAGTTTGGGTGCACATATATCGAGTTATGTGGGACGAGATTTACCTAATTTAGGACGCATCTCTGGCTTGGGTATATTCATATCAGAAATTGTAGACCATTCATGTTTTTTTTTCTGAGTATAGATCCTGCCGGACCTGATTTCTACGTTTCTCTGATTCCTGACCGTCTCGATCACTCCGATGCTCTGTTTGTGGATGTGATTCACACGGATGGTGCACCTCGCGTACACTCTGGTTTCGGTCATTTGGAGCCATTGGGACATGTGGATTTCTATCCTAATGGTGGTTCTGCTCAGCCCAGTGAGTCTCTATAAATTCATTGACAACATGGAACTTCCCCTTTTTCCTTTCATATAGCGTGTGGTAGTAATACCGGTGCCGTCTTACTACAATCGGCATGGAGTTTAATCAGTACCTTTAATGTGGCAAGTGAGTAGAACTCTCTTGCAGCTTCACTTAAACTGCTTGTCTCTGCACTTTAGATGCTGCCGATACGTTTGCCTGCAATCACATGTCAGCCGTGTACTATTATACTGATTCAATCAATACACCTTCGCCGGCTTTTGCTTATCCTTGTTCGGACTATAAAAGTTTCGAGCAAGGTTTGTGCACATCTTGTGGTTCGAGTCCCAATCAATGCCAACGAATCGGCTATCATGCTTCACCATCAAAAGCACTTGGTACACTGTATCTCATGACATTGCATGGAGTCAAGCCACCTCATTTAGGTCTGCACTCATGTCACTAGAGAGAGAGAGAGAAAGAAGAAAGAGAAAGATTGAAGTTTTATTTTTCTAGGCTTTCACTTCAGAGTGACACTTGAATCGGACATGAACGACAATGAACAGCAAACACGAGGCATCATCAAAGTCAAATTCGATGAACAAGAAGAGGACGCATCGTTGTTCGAGTATGTGAATATATACATACATGTTCAAATAAATTCATTTGTTCTATTCAGTCAAAATACACTGCTCAAACGTGGCTCTATCAATTCAAAAACGATTCTCATTGCCAACAAACCCAAGACACTGAAAAAGATCAACATTTCATTCAAAAAAAGTCTAGGTTTCAGTCTCGGCATTGGTCTCGCCGATCAATGGAATTTTCGTTCTGTCATTGTGCTTGATATGCAATCCAATTCCAGGTTAGTCATCCATTCATAAATTAGTAGACAACACGCTACCGTTTTTTCTTTATCCAGTTACAAATTTTGTCCGACATCGAATTCACCGATGATCAAGAGCGGCTCGAATCTGACGTACAAATTATGTTGAAGTTTTAATCTCATTCGTTCTTTGTCTAGTGAGAAATAAATACGATGACATTTACTCCAGCAAAAGCATTTGTTTAGCTTCTGTGTATCACTTCAATGTTCTGTGCACTTCAAACATACAAAGTTTAAAAGACACTCATATATACGAACAACCATAAAGGAACTAATTTTCTGCATGTGTTGCCCCATGTCATCAAAGTCACGCAAAACTCAGCCATTTATAGCGATTTACCATGCCGATTAATTGTGGGATTAATCGCGGTCGATCTGCGATTTTTCTCTGATCGGTAAACCCCTTATTCCTAACCTTAATCTCTTAATTCTCAACTGAAGAAAAAGGTACAATTCCGAACTTAGGGTGTGGGTATGGGTGTTATTGTTTACTTTTAATGACCAAAATAATTTCATACCTGCTAAATAGGTTATAAAATCTTTAAGTTCGATTGAGTTTAATGTTAATTTGCGAAGTTGAACATAGTCACAGGCAAGTAGAATATGTTCCAGGGAAGATGTGAGTGTGGGTATGTGAATTTGGTCTGGGTGGTGGGTGGGTCTTGCATTTACCAGCATCTATGCTCACATCCGTACTCACACCCACAGTCGGACTATCAACAGTTTATCTTTTTTATTAGAAATAAAACCTTTTCTTTCTATTCAAAGATTCATCCTCCATATCTCATTTATGCTTTTAGTTTCTCACTTCTATTTTTTAAGTTTTGTTTTGTTTCTGTTTATGCTTAACGAATATCATGCAGTCCTGATAATTATTCATTTTTCAATAAATAGCATAAAAAACTGTTTGTTGAAATTGATTGCAATTTTCTCTAAGCTTTCCAATCGACGAGATTTAATTGATCGTTGTACTGCTTTTTAACCTTCGACTTAGTCGATTGTTGAGAAGCAAGAGTTGAAATTAGTAGATTAGATTCGTCTCTTTTTCAAAATATAGATTGATTCGTTTTCAATCGATTGACACACCCTCACCTTGACTGACAACCACATTCGTGTTCTATTTTTACCGTTGATGCCATTTATTTATTCAGTTGAACCCTCACACTCATACATGGGCGGAAAAAAACAGTTTCTTCCTGTACAATTTGCTGTTCTACACATTCATTCAAACGTATTTCGATTCGTCGACCATCTTCCGTTCGTACAAGTGATGTTATCTTAAATGGTGCATAACGTAAAATTAGCACTTCCTCTTCATGAGAAAAACAGGATATTCGTCCAATATAAAGCTCTGTGTGACGCCGAATATTACTGATATTATATGTGCAATATATTGATATTCCTCCAGGAGAAGCAGCAGCAAAAGAACATGCTACATCTGGATGCCTTGATGTTGATAGAAATATTGTTGTTATTATTGTAGCACCCTTCCTGTAATTGGCTACAAGTTTCTCATCCTCAAGAGATATCTCACGATAGACTGTTTCATTTCGAACAAGGTATTGATCTAACTTTGGATGAAACAGAATGGTAGTGAACAACGCTTCAGTGTACTCTTGAGTATAAGCCAGAATCGGACAGTTCAGAAGCGTACAATAAAGTTTTAGTAAATAATATGTATTTGCAGCTGAATGCTTATTCAGACGCTCAGTAAATTCGCTACTTCGAGTGTAGGCTCTAATAATCGATAATGGATTATTCTGTCGACGAGCTTGTTGAAAATATTCTCTAATCTGATTCCAACTGGTGCCAGTAGGTAAGAATTTTAAAAATGTTTCTTCTATTGTCCGTACTTGGCCAACTATACTGGAAGATAATTTTAGTTTTTGAAGATCCTTATGAAAATCTTCAGCTATTTCTATAGCTTTATCATTTTGATCAATATTCAAATGCCATTCTGGCCACTCTAACTTGTTTCTTTGACGTAAAACATCGTGTAAATCGCAGTCGCCAGCGCAATAGATCTTTTCTTGTAAATTTTTCAAGAGTGTTTCGAACGATGTTGCAGTTGTAGTAGAAGGCGATGCCGATATTGAAATCGTTCTTCTTCTAGTAATAGAACGTAGTATAGTCATCAACCATTCTCGGATTGTCGATACCCATTGACGTGCAGTCATTTGGTTCATCTGAAAATTCCACAGGTAAATAATAACTTTATATCCGACCGGCAATCCAATAAGCGTTTCGATAAGTCGATTTAAAGTTGTGTTAAACATCGAAGTTCCAGATGGATCCTCGGATTTTCACTTTTTGATAAGTCAGTAAAACACGAATGTTGCGACCAGTCGAACAATTTTTATCAAGTGGGATCAAAATTTGACCAAAATATAAAGGACTTTTTCCTATAGATGCCTCATTGGCGAGTAATCGACATTTATCGAACAAACATGGAAGAAGAGGTTCGAACGTAGATACTTATCACTAACATTCGTCGAATATCGAAACTGAATATGAACTATTGCTGTTCTACGAAAGTTATCTTTTCAATTCTTAGAAGGATAGTATTTTCAAGATTATAATTCAAACATTCACTAGCAGTTTTTGAAAATTTAAAAAAAAACTTTTTAATTGAATGGAAACACCTTTTCTGTGTCTCTAATTACAGAAAAGACGTTTTTGAAGTCTCAGATACCATATAAGCAGTTTATTTGATAAATAATTTATTTGTGTGATTAAAGTATAAAATTAATACTAAAAAACTTTCAAATATTCAAAACATGTAACTCATTATGAATATTTTTCATTGATAAAGTGTATGAAATTCAGTGTCATTTATTATTTTTCATCAGTCAATTTTAAATATTTTTTTAGAAAATTATGAAATTAAAGAAAATATATGTCGAACATATATCATTCTACTAAAACAGCCGAATGAAAGAGACATTTGTAAATAACTTTGTGATGAAGTTTTAAGAAATCAAAATTAACCTCACCATTTGAAACGCTTATTCTGCTAGATTTGTTTCTACTGAAGCACTCAATACTTTGCAATCAGTATGTTTCTTTTCTCAATTAGTCGAAACTTCGATGAGTATCGAGGGAGGGGATAAAAGTCCTTGAAGAGTCGAAAACCAATGCTCGGTAGAATACGGCTTTTGCGTAGCCGAGATCCAATGGCTGTCAAAGAATTCAAAATAGGAACAGAACGAAAAAAAACGCTTCAAATTTCCGAGCGCTCGTCACACCCACTATATTTTATTTAAAGGTAACTTAAGTAGGCACCGAAAGAATTCTTGTTTCATGTTAGCCTCACTGGAGACGTAAACACTCAAGAATGATGAATACGTATATGGATTTGTGCGACGATACCAATTTTCATGTATTTCCAAAATGCTCAGTATAGAAAATAGAGTACATGTAGAAAGTTAATTTACATCTGTACACACCTTATAAAAGGTTCTAAATCTGCTAGTTTCTTCTTAATACTGTTTGGACACTATCATTCGCCTTTATTTATTCAACTTAAATTTAATGTCGGTTACAATAAGGTAGAACAAAATATGAACTGGGTGCGAGTATGTGGTATGGGTAGGTGTGAATGAGTGTATGCGGAGTCGATGTGGAATGTGTGGTACACAGCTTACACACAATATAACTAATATCCATACCTTCAAGTTTATTACTCGATCAAATTGAGCACAATATTTGATCTGAAGAAACCTGCTTGCTTTATGTCCCTGTATTTAAAAAGAGAGAAAGGTCAATACGTCATACTTACCCAATAGAGTAAAGCAATATGTTTTATCCTTATTTGAAAATATTTGCTTACGTGCAACGAAGAGAGAATGAAATACTTTGTACAAGATAAATGTCTTTTTTGCGTTTTATTTCATTCTCTTCCAAACAACCTTTGCAGCAAGAACAGAATTTAATTTGACAGCATTTTTTCGTTACTAAATATGTACAAAAATAAATATTTTTTGTGCCGAAGGAAAAAGTTCTGATTCCCAAACGTGTATGGTTGGCGTGGGTGTGGATGTAGATGTGGGTGTAGGTGTGTGAATGTAGGTGTGTGAGTGTGGGCGTGTGTAGGTATGGATGGAAGTCAAGAAATAACGAATATCCACACCGACATCTACCCCACATCCACACACCCATCCCACATGCACACCCGACACCTGCAGCCATGCCCACACCTACACCCACACTGCAAGTCGAAAACAATAGAAGTCAAGTTATGATTATTAACTCAAATGATCGTCAGAAGACATTATCGAAGCATACTGAACTAAGATTCATTTCATACCAATCTGAACAAAATAACTACCTTATTTTACCGATACTATCACAAAAAAGCAAGTGTCAACCAACATATTCGAAATCAACCTTTCATAAGAGGAATAACTCTGTAGATTGTTCCTGGATTCCATCAACATATGACAAGAGGAAAGTCCAATTCATGAACTTAACCTGTCGAATGGACAACAATGATGAAGAACAGTCCCAATGATCTGTCTGCCAAGAACAATTTTCATCACGCAATGATTTACAATAACATTTACGTCAGAAATGTTATCCATCAGAAAGGTGGAAACAAATTGAAAAATTAACTCAACACGTCGAAGACAAAAAATAACGACAACACTCACAACAGACTTTATGAAAACATGGAAAATTATTTGATCTTCGTCAACCGTCCATCATCAAAACTACAGTCCATCATGCTATTGAAACTGGTACTCATCCACCAATTTGTACTTCATCATATTGTGTTTCATACAAGGATGAACAAATACGAAGAGAAGAAATTGATAAATTATTCAAGCAAGGAATAATTGAAGAATCCGCATCGCCATGGTCGGCTTCAATTGTACTGGTCCGAAAAAAGATGGTTCTGTTAGATTCTGCATTGATTTTAGAAAATTAAATAATATTACTACAAAGGATGCATTTTCCATGCGTCAAATTGATGTTTTTTGGTTACCTATCACAAGCTGAATATTGTACCACTCTTGATTTCAAATCAGGTTATTTTTAAGTTGAACTCAACCTAAAGGATCATCCAAAAAACAGGTTTCTCAACCAGATATCAACATTATCAATTTATAGTACTACCTCAAGGTGTTACAAATGGTCTATCAGCATCTCAACACATCGTTAGCCAAATACTTGAACCTACACGATGACAATATCCATTAGCTTATCTCGATGATGTTATAATATATTCATCAACATTTGACCATCGTCTAAATTTATCTTGATGATATTCTTAATCGATTAAATGATGCAAATTTTCATCTTAATGTTAATAAATGTCAAATAGCAAAAACATCGATTAATTATCTTAACCACCACATTGAACACAGCAACATTAAACTAGATACAGACGACATTCGTACATTACTCGAAACTCAACAGTCAACAACAGCAAAAGAAACTTTTCGATTCGTCAAAGCAGCAGAATATTATTGCAAATTTATACCCGAATTTTCTACGATTGCACAACCATTACATAAATATGCACCTACTGCAAAAGAACAACGATCCCAAAAATTACAAGCTACACTCATTACGTTATCGTATGATGAACTTCATGAATTTCGAAATGTGAACGATGGCATTTAAAATTACAATAATATCAATTTACTATTCGATACATTAAAGGAAAGCACAATATCGTAGCTGATTATTTATCTCGCTCACCAATAGATAATGAAATAAATGATAAAGATAATTATACTCCAAAAAAATCCAGAACAACACAAACTGATAATTATATGAAGACACAAATCATTGCATCTGTTATGACTTGTACACAAGTAAAACAATAACTTAATGGAAGAACTGATAGTCAATCTATATACCAGTCGATCATTCCTGCGTTCCAAGACCTAATCAATTACAAACACCAGTGATCAACAGCGATTCTAATAAAATATTCCCATTTACATTAGAACAATTGAAAGAATTACAACACCAAGATAAAGAATTTAACAACATAATTCAAAATATAAAGAATCATAAAGAGTATTTTAATAAAAATAGTATGTTAATGAAGAAAGCATTCTCACCAGTTTCAGTTATATCTAAAGGACAAATACGTTTAGACATAATTAAAACTTATCATGATACACCTGTAAATGTAAAGTCGGTAATCTTGTCCTTATTAAAGCATTAAACATGCGAAACAAATTCGACATAAGATATGAAGGATCTTTCAAGATTATACAACAGCTCGGAAGGAAAATATTCATCATTAAACACATTAAAAACACTCATTAATTCGACAAGCTATAATAGATGTCATTATACTCTTATTGGAACGATAAAACATGGATTATAGATATTTCACACTTGTGTTAACTCATCATACTTGTCTATGTAACGTGAGAGATACAAATATATATACAAAAAAGAATTTCTTTTCATTTTATTATTATCTTTGTTTTTTTTTCATTTATACATCACACGAAAAAAATGAACTTTTCAAAAAAAAGTGTATGCTCAACACGTTTTAGGAATTGTTACAGTCTATCATATGAATGATTATTAAAAAGAAACCACTCATGGAAACCAAAAAAGATAGAACTTGAAAACAAATTGCAAGAAGCATATCGATATATTTACAATGGATGAATTCATCAACGAAGCCAAATTAACAACTAATTTTTCTATGGATACAGAAGGTTATGCATTATCGCACAAGTCTGCAACATTACAAGTTGAATTTATTCGCCTAAACACCATTATTATCGTTTATATCGATATCAGCGTATTTTGTTTTCTTCGCTCCCACATATACTGTTGAATGTGCGTGGTTTTCTTTTCTTATTTCTTGTTGTTTTTCCTTTTTTTTGTTGCTTTTCTTCTTTGTTCTCATGTGTGCAGACATACATTTTTTTTAAGGGGTTAGACTGTTAGAGGCTTCATTATTTTATATTGTACTTTTTTTCCTTCTTCGTTTCTCTTTCTTCTCTCTTCTATCTCTCTCCCTGAATATATCTTCTCGTTCTTCTTAGTTTATTTATTTTTCTTTGATGTGATATGTATTCGTTAGTTTCTTTATTCTATTTTGTGGTCGTGTTTAAACTCTAGGTATTTTCCTTTGATATATTGTGCACCTCAAAAGTTTTCCCCCCTTTGTATTTTTTAACTTATTAACTTTCTATATATAGAAAGAAAGCCCAGAATTCGCTGCATCTTATGGTATATTTACATTGAACAATAAATACAGTTTGAAGTATAAAGTGTATTAGAAAAAGACGTTATATTTTTTTTTACTGTACAGATTGATCAAAATCTTAAAATGTATGAAGAGTAACTAGTTTTTAGGCTAATTTTTAATTGAGACGAGATAGAGATCTGCGATTTTCACCGTTAGAAAGAGGACATAAAGATGCATCGAATTCTATACTTCACATATCTCTGGCAAGTTTTGTTAGGATCTTTTGTGAACTTTTCTTCAAAAATCGACTTTTTCATATTTTTTGGAAAAAACTTCACTTTATCCTCTATAGAAATCTTGGTTTTTGAAGAAAAGTTCGCTAAAGACCCTAACAAAACTTGTCAGAGATATGCGAAGTATAGAATTCGATGCAATCTTTATGCCCTCTTTCTAACGGTAAAAACCGCAAATCTCTATCTCGCTTCAACCAAAAATTAGCCTAAAAACTAGTTACTCTTCATACATTTTAAGATTTTGAACAATTTTTGCAGTAAAAAAAAATGTGACGTCTTTTTCTAATACACCTTTTATACTTCAAACTTCATTTGTTGTTCGATGTAAATATACCATAAAATGTAGCGCGTTCTGGGCTTTCTTTCTATATATAGGAAGTTAATAAATTAAAAAGGTCTAGTGATGAAAACTAAAAAATACAAAAGGGGGAACAAATTTTGAGGTGCACAGTATATATATGAGTGAATTGCAACTTTTTGGTACGATTGAGATTTCAGCTGTATTTGATCAATAACTTTTGTTTCACTCAAACGATTTGGACGATTTTTTTATATGTTATTAAACTCTTACTGTCCACACCCACACCACGTTTCAACTCTTTACTTCATACTGGCGCTGAGTTATAAGGAATATATTACAAAAAAAAAGTCATTTTCTGATGACATGTGCAAAGAAAAGGAAATTTTTTGACTATAATAGAACAAGAGAAAAAGGGTATAAATAATATAGTATGTACAGCGTTCGATGCTCTTTCATAATATATAATTTATTTGAATTTTATTTCTTCTTTTTCCCCTCATTCAACATTCACATTGTTTTACAGACACTTATATGTTTTTTGTGTAGAGTGACACAAACTCATTTCTAGCTCTCTTGGAGATAGAGCTAGTGGTGCGCAGACCATATGAGAAGAGAGAGAACTCTTATAGTAACCAGCTGGCGAGAAAAAGTGCTCTCTTATAAGCTTTATTTCAGAGAAAGAATAACAGGACTTTCTATTAAAAAAAAGTCATTATACTCACTTTGTAGAGTGATATTTTGAAAATTGCGTACTCTATAACTCTCCAATAGGTCGTTCGATTTGGCTCAAAGTTTTATAGTAGATGTAAAACAAAAAGTTGTATAAGCGGTAAACATTTCAGTCTTTGATCTTGTACCGTTCAGAAGAAATTTACAGTATACTGAAAAATGTAGAGTGGCGCTTCTCCCGTAGATATGTCCACTTGAATCCTCCAGCAAATATTCTTTTTAAATACACTTCAGCTTAGCAAAAAGCAGTGAGCATATCTGTATATTGTGAGGTTTTTCTGATTTTGTAATACTGGTTAATTCAATGGAGCCTTTTCACTATATAATGTACATTTTATCATTGAATTTAGCAGAAACTGAACTATACTTCGTGTATCTCGCTTAATATACAGTAACAAGTGTCGGAAAAATTTTGCCACGTAACACAGACATAGCGTATAATAAAATGCACTACTCAGAAATTGTTTAGGTCTACTTTCATTTTTCCGGGGCGATCTTACCAAAAAGTTGCAATGCACTCATATATATGTGTATGCGTATTTTCTTCAAAAGGTCAGATAGAGAGTAGAGATATACGTGTGTGATATGTGTGAGTGCATTTTTCGTTTTGAAATAAAATAAAAAGACGAAGATCTAAAATCCGACCTCTATTAGTATCTAAAGACGGTGAAACACATCATTTTCTACTAGAAAATCTTACTTATGCTCAATTTTATTCTGTACTTGTTTCATGATATTTTTCTGTTTATAGCAAGTAGAAATCCCTTATTTTCATCTCAACTGATTTTTTTTCAAATAAATGTTCAAAAATTATGATTATTGTTTTGTTATATCTAATTATTTCTAAGAATAAGTTCTCTTTATTCTCGTCTAGCAGAGAAAAAAAAGATGGTGACGGTTGATTAATATTTAACTACTAATGATAATGTATTAATCTATTTTTTTTTCTTTCTCGATTTCTGACTTTCATTTAAGTGTCTCAACAACATTTGAACTTGGTTGCTTGTCAGATTACAGAATATAGGATTATCTGAAAACGATGGCTGTGACAATTCTACCGTTCGTACAAGAAGTATTGATTCGATATGTTATGTCTACCTATTTAGCAATGGGTGTTATGGGTAATTTGTGTAATTGCATGATATTCAGGCAAAAATCGTACCGTCGCATTCCATGTTCAACCTATCTTCTTGCTCTCTCTGTTTTCGCGATTATTTATTTGATTTGGTCAGTTTCTCCACTTCTCTATACACTTGATCATTTTGTTCCTGAATCACAATCGTTGGTCTATTGTAAAATGAGATTATATGGTAGTCATGTTCTCGGACAGTTTGTTCGTAGTCTAGTCGTGTTTGCTTGTGCCGATCGATTTTTTATGACGCAGACAAGTGTTCGTATACGATCTTGGAGTTCAATTAAAATTGCAAGAAAGCTTATAATCATCATGATTCCAGTGTGGTTAATAGCAGGTTTTCATTTACCGATTTTTATGGATATACGAAACGATGTTTGTGGTCTTTATGACTTCTACAAATTGTTTTATGCAATTTACCAACTTACTCTAGTTGGTATTTTACCACCATTATTAATGAGTATCTTTAGTTTCCTTACCATTTATAGTCTTCATCACATGCATGTTGATCAGACACATATTAGAAGAAAAGATCCTGATCTAATGCGAATGCTAATTGCAGAAATCATCGTAAACATCTTTACATCAATTCCCTTTTCAGCAAATCTTGTATATGGAGCAGCAACATATTATGTTGTTGATAAAAGTATTCAACGACTTGAAATTGAATCTTTCATTACTTTCTTCTCTCAATTTCTTATTCATATACTTAGTGTTGCTCCATTTTATCTATTTATAATAGCATCGAAATCATTTCGACATGAATTTATTTGTACAATAATCAAGTGGTGGCATAAATATATTCCACGGCAAGTTCGAGTCGTCCCATTAAACATATGAAACACTGTCAAATTCGAGCTATCTCATTAAAATTATATTCATTCATCAATTTAAAAAATAATCATCTCAGATATTTATTTGTTCAACTGTTTTTCTTTTTATCCCCCCCCCCCCCTCCACCCCCAAACTAATCTACTACTGTCAAAGTTGATGCTATTCTGTCTTTACATGGATACTCGTTGATAATTTAAACCAAAGCGGTAACTTTTGAAAAGAGTAAATGGCAAGAAACAGCGCTGAGAAGAAAATAGGGTAGGGAAAGAAAAAATGCACTCAGAGACAAATGATGTGCATGCAAATGGGACAAAGTTCTAGGAGTATAAACTAATAGACAAAGAAAGAACAAACAAACTAGAGAAACCGTTTATTGAATTTATGATTTCCCTGTAAAGAAAAACATTCTTCGAAATGTTTTCCGATCTCGACATTCTCCAAAAAATTTCCTAAACGCGCATTCCCGCACACGGATACGTTCTGTATCTCTGCATTCATGTAACTGTCACATTAGACAAAAAAACAGGTTTTATCGAAATCTGATCATTATGATATTATCTGAATAATGATCAAATACCATTGAAAAATAGAGCGTAGTTTATACTATCTCTGAATATAAAAATAAAGTATCCTAAAGCTTACTCTACGGTAATAAAGAATTACTGCCTCTATTTTAGGATTGTCCTAAGTAAGAAGTGTTCTAACTACTTCTCAAGGAAAATCGCCTATTCGTGTTTTTTAATATTTCTTAGACTGTAATGTAAATTAGAAATAATGAAATTTAAAAATAATTCTAATGTCATTATGCGATGATCTCATTCTAGTTTTAATATCGATTCTGGTGATCTAAATATAAGAATATGTAATTTACATAATTTCAGGTCAGCTTTATGTTACATTGCGAAACTTTGAAACTAAAATAAACTTTAATCATGATGAAAAAAAAAGGGAAATTGCTTTGTCGTTAGGTTATTTCTAGTTTACTTTTGTGCTCCATTTTTACTTTATGAAAAAAAAATTTCCAGGTGTCAGTGGCAATAAAAACTTGTGTTTTGTAGAAAAGAAAATGTTTAACTTAGTCGTTTCCAACTTTATCTAAATAAATTTTTATTCGATTTGACTTTGAAAAGTTTGAGTAAAACTATATTAAGCAGTATCTTGCAATGTTAATTGAAATGTAAAAGTTAATCAATTGATAGTATAATTCAATCGAGTAAGCGATCTGTAAGTGGCATATTGTAATCATGTCCGACCTCAATCATTATATAAAACTAGACGTAACAAATCGAATGGCGATCGTCAGTTGAACAGTCAGAGCATGAGCTATGGACTACAAATTATTTTCAGACTAGTCATGTACTCAGACGTTTTGAGAAGAAGGCTAAACAAGACATACCGTGGTGACTAGGAAAACGACTAGTCCTGTTACCTGTTTTTTGCATGTCTGAGTAAACTGCAGTACATATCATTGAAAGTGCACACATAAAAGAAATCCTATCGGATCATCTCGAGATCGATGGTACTAGAGTGTAGGTGGTATGGATATGGTGTGAGTGTCGAAACATTGGAAGTGAGATCTACACCCACACCCAATAAATAGTATGACTATGGATTTTTAGAAGTCGTGATATAATATGTTACTGTCAAAAAAAAAACGATACATGTAAAATAAACAATGTAGATGCAGCATATATTTCAGTAATCTTTGGTATTTTCGTAAGCGAAAAAAATCAGAATTATATTATCTCTATTTCGAAGACAGAATTGAACCAATTAGAACACAAGTAACGCTCGTCGCTTCGACTCGCTTAATCCTCGACTGAATGGTTAAGTCTGTTTATTGGTGATTGTATCTTGTTGAGATTATTGTCGACCATATCAAATGTGTCCAAGTATATCTGTTATAACAATTATCATGGTATATAATAGTATAACCAGTTTAGAATGATGGCGATTTTTAAATATGAAATCGGTATTCTTATCGACAACTTTTTAAACAATGGTCAATAATATGAAGAAAGATTAATCATCCAATGAAATTCGAAAAAAAAACTTTGAATAAAATAGAGAATGTCACTATCTATTTTGATGCATTAAAACAGATAAAATATAATATCGTATGTGAAGGAACGGTTATCATTCTCGAATTCTAGGAATGAAGTAAACTCAGACGTAAAATTTTTGTAAAAAGCAGAACATCAATGTCCATGCGTACGACTTTAAGGCGATAAAAAAAATCAAGGAACATATAAAAAAAACTAGCTCAATCCTTATCGGGATACTGAATTCAATTAAGCATATTTATGCAAGAGAGAATATGATCCTAAATGTTTATGATTTCAGTTAGTCTTTATAAAAGATCATCTGAAAATAAAAGTATATCAATTTTGACACACGGAAGAGTGCTGAGTTACATAAAACAAATATGTGGAAAAGGAAGAATATTAATCTCTATGTTTTCCATTTGAATCAGGTTAAACAATGGATTATACGAAAAAAAATAATATTTATCATGATCCTTATGAAGGCACTGAAATAAAATCAAACAAGTATATGCAAAAGAAATTATATCTATATGTATTGTCGCTAACCAAAGGAGATAATATCAAATATCAGATTTAGAAGAAACAATAGAAACAGGGTTGTCAGATCAAAACCTTACAAATCGGAATTCATTTGTCTGAATTCGAAAAATTTCGGGAAAAATATCTGGCTAAATCGGAAAAAAATCGGAAAGTAGTAGTTTTAAAGCTTTTGGCACTTAAGTTAATTTTTTCCGGTAAAAAAGATTTTTTGAGTCTGGTTATTATCCTCTGTGTAGGTATTTATACATGTATGTATACCTACAATTCAAAATATTTTTTGAAAAAGAAACTAATGTTCATTTATCAAGACGTTTTTTCGAACAAGTTTTTCATTTGAAGCTATTTTTTTAATAGTTCCTCTTCAGTTAAAAGAATGTTATGAACATGTGCACAAGAAATATAGGAATTCTTTTTGACTTATAGTTCAGATTTGAACAATCCGACATCCATTTAATTTTGATAATCAGACCATAGGTGACTCATGTGACTCAATATTAATTCAACAAAAGAACCGCTGCATGGAATAGAAAATACATAGTCAACAATTAGTTTCAAACTTGGTACTATATTTGGTTTAACCCTTTACCCCCCCATAGTGGTTCCAGAAGAGCAACTGACAAAATAACTTTATTAATAGAGTACTAGCCCCCATAGTATACCAATGGTGCGATCCGATCCACCGAAAATCCTGCCTCTAGAGTAGGGCGGTTTGATTGATCCTATAATTCTGTGGTATAGGAAGTGACTTGAACTACATTGTAGTACTTGACTTTTTTTCTTTGACCATATCGTATAGTGGATCGAAGCAGTATCTACGTTGCACTATTAAAGTGACGAAAAAAAGGCAAGGAGTGAAGCGAAAAATTTAAAACCAAAGTATACACATATTTTTTTACATGTGTTGTCAAGTTGTAGCCTAGTTTGCTTCGAGCCGTTTCATAACCTCTGAAGAAATGTAATTCATTCTACATACGATTTCGACTTGTCATGAGTTGAGCTTTATAATACATGTATTAACTCCCTTCTTGATTACCCTCCGTCTACGAGATAGTGGCTACATGATCAAGTGTATCCCTTTGTATGTGTAATTCGTGAAGTTCTTATGAAACTTTGGAAACATTTAATTCGCCAGAGGAATTCTTCATCAATTAATATCACACAGCAATTCCAAAAAATCTCTCTTGGCTACGAGTAGAAAAAATTTTATTTCAAAATTTTCGATTTTTTTCATTTTTTCAAAATTATCGATTTTGTAGACCCGATATTTCAGTAACGAAGCAATGAAGAGAAATGATCTTTTTACCAATCGATAGTTCATGAAGTTTGATACAAAAAAGGTTCTTATCGTTTTTGAATTCAATGCTTCTTTTAGTTTCTGCAATCATTCTGCAAATGGTCACTCCAGTGACCAACGGGGGGTAAAGGGTTAATATTTAAAAAATATGAACGTAGGTGATCAGATTGAACACATTCATATTCTCTTTCACCATTATCCAACAATTTTTCTAAATATAACTATTCAAAAGTAAAACAATATTCTCATTTTCATTTAGATTACGCTTTCTAGAAATACTATTCATTCATATGACCTATTCGAAAACCAAACATTTATTGAAGCTATTTTGACAAATCTCGGATGAGATTTGAAAAAAATCCTTATCATATTGCATCTTCTCTCTCTTCTCTTCATGTCTGTCAGAATAAAATCAATTATCTAATGATTACAAGGAAGTAAAGATGGCGCCATATGAAATCTATCAAAAGTTCTGTCAAAGATTGTAATAAAAAAAGAAAATTTTAAAAAATACTGCGATTCCAAAAAATTCAGAAAAATTTCGAGAATTCGGGTAAATTTGGAAAGTCGAAAAGCAGACGGAAAGACTTAGAAAATTCGGATGATTTGCAGTATTTTTATATTTTTAATAGGAGTCTGAAATAGAATGTATAAAATACATTGTGCTTTTTCGAACATCGTGCATTCGTACACTTTGTTTTGGGGAGCAAAGTGTACATGAAGCTAAGAAGCTACTCTCTAACCGTTCAAGAAAAATTCTATTGAAAATATAATTTTCCACGTTTATTGGTACATGTACATTTTTAATTTACAAAAAGTAAAGATTTTTTTAATTACTAATTCCAATACCGCTAATGGAACAAACATTTCGCATTGATATTACTGACCTTTTTCCGAAAGATAAAAAACCAAAATCAAATTGAAAAGCAATTTTATCAATTAAACGACGTGCACTACCCCTTGTGCCTGCTTATTGTATCACGACACATAAAAGTCAAGGACAAGCTTTGAATAAAGTCGCGATTGATCTAAAACTACCGAATGACACCGACAATATTGCTACAGTCTATGTACCATTGTCGCGTGTGAAACGTTTGGCTGATCTTATTATTTTACGGCACTTCGATTACAAGATTTTGCTTGTTAAATCGAGCAAATCACAAGTCGCCGAAATAGAAAGACTCGATAAACTGTATTTAGATACGCAAACGCGTTTTTCTCAGTGGTTCCAACAAGTTTTCTGCATTGTAAGAAAACTTTTATTATTTGTGTCTAATTTTCTATATGTAATTTTCTTTTTTTTATGTATTCAGTTGATATTGTATTCATTTCAACATTGTTTTTTTCTGTATCCATGCCTTGTATATATTAGCATCGTGTTTTTATTTTTTTCGATTATAGTTTGGTATATTTACTAGCTATAGATATATCGTTGTTTTTATGTCTATTTTGTCGTTTTGTTGGTCCCAAATCGAATAAATATATTTGCGTTATGTCATCGCTGAGAAAAATTTTAAAATAAATACTCTTGGTTATAGTAAAGACTCATACGACTCATTCACTAAATCATTCCGTAGGACAGTGCCACTACAATGATGTATACATGTGATTAAAAAATATACTCACGAAAAGTACAACTATTATTCACATTAGAGATACTTCTTTTATTTCAAATCACGGTTTCAATGTATTTTGGCGGTGTTATATATACAATGATCGAGCATAATTTCCAACACTCGCCAGCAACTCTAAGAGGCATATATCGTATGATTGTCCTTGCATGATTCAATGATGTTCGTGCCTCTAAGCAACTTTATAAGTTGAGGCAGATTTTAGCATCCATAATTTAAATTTCTCTATACATATTCATCGAAAGACTAATCTTTGTTCATATTATTAATCATTGTTTAAAAAGGTGCCGATAAGATTACCGATTCTATGTATAAAAGTCTCCATCATTCTAAACTGGTTCTAATATTATACATCATGATAAATGTTATAACAGATATACTTGGGCACGTTTGATACTATCGACAATGATATCAACAAGATGCAATAGTAAATAAAAAAAGCTAACCATTCAGTCGAGGGTTAAGGAAGTCGAAGCGACGAGCGTTACTTCTTCATAGATCCTCACCCCAACGCTCTTGCCCAGGGCTGCCAAATCCAACTTTAAAAAATCAGGAGTTTTTTGCGAAAAATCAGGAGTTTACCAGGGAATTTTTACTGAAAAATCAGGAGAAAAATCAGAAGATGTTTATTGAAATCAAAAAATGAATTAGTGGTCTTCTCTCAAAGAAAACTGAAGTTTTCGTTCGTCTAATCACTCGTTATGTTCTTCTACTAAGTTACTGATGACAAAATTTCCTCTAAGTGGTATATATTTTTTTTAAAAAACATTATTATGTGGAATTTATTTTACTACTCATTTCACAGTGGTTTATCAAAATATACCGACAAAATAGAAA
>CAJNOL010003957.1:5204-18351 GCA_905250125.1 Rotaria sordida | reverse complement strand
TATTTAAGCTTTAATCATGATATGCTCTTCTGACAGGATGCTTTGTTATCTCATGGACTCTCTCCTAATCAGTTGGAACTGTTTCTTCTTCAGAAGGATGAGATATAAAACTTCTCTCATTGTATTGCTCTTCTCATAAAACAAAGTTAATTGAGTTGTAAAAACCAATATGCTTAATATAAATTACATCGAATAGCTTATCCTTCATAGGTGAAATACTGAAGATTGGCTTCCTTGAAATACCTCCGTTTGTTATTGTTACCAATAACACCATCACTGATTCCCCAAATGCTATTTTGACCGACAATCGCCGTCATTTGTTAACGGGCTTTCTCCCTGAAATGGTTCGCCTTCTCCAAGAAAGGATGAACTTCGAGCTGCGTGCATACCTTATTCCTCCCGAGATAGGCTACAACGGACTAGTGGAAGGCGTCCGGGATGGTTTATATGATATTGGTATTGCCGACTTGACCATTCTGTCGAGTCGTCTTCACCTGGTAGAGTTCTCGACTCCATTTCACGAGACTAGCATCCGAATTGTCGTGCGCCACAGTGCCATGGCATCAGCATTCGATCTGTTCTCATACTTGCGTCCCGTCTCTTGGACCGTCTGGCTGACGATCTTGGGTGTCGTGCTCTATGCGGGTACGCTCATGTATGTATTCGAGCGAGAAAACAACGCTACTTTGAAACGTGAACCGTGGCACTGGGCTTTTGGCATGAGCGTCTTCCGCGCGCTGAGCACCTCCATAGGGATGGACCGCGACTCCTCTACGGTTACTGGGGCTACTCGCGTGCTCGGCCTTGCAGTAGCCATGGTCTATTTCGTTCTTCTGGCTACTTATACCGCCAATCTCTCAGCATTCCTCACCCTTAAATGGAATCCGCCGTCTATAGCTGGCATCGACGATATCAAAAATGGATACGTACCTTACGGCAAGATCGGCATCGTGCACAACTCATCTTATGCCGACTTCTACGTTCAGAATATCTCTTCTCAGTACTATCCCGTCAATTCTCTGTACGAACTTTTTGACCTTCTCCTAGATAAGAGGATTGATGCTGGCTTGTATGACTCTACGCCGCTGGAATATGGCATCAACCGGTATCACTGCGGAAAGCTCACAGCCGTTGGACTTGGTTTTATGCGTTCGCCCTACGGCATTGCCATGCCTAAGGGCTGGCTATATAAAACGGAGCTGGATAGGCTTTTACTGTCACTTCACGAAGCAGGCAAGATTGCTAGTCTAGAGACCAAATGGTTTCGACCCACGACGTGCAAAAATGAAAGAACTGCAGCAGATGACCATGGGACAGCCATCAATATAGAGGTGCTTGCAGGACTCTTCATCACGTTTCTCATTATGAGTATAGTAGCCATCGTGATACACGTCGTGTATCAATATCGGCCGAGAAAAGCACTACAAGAGCGATTGTGACTAATTCGAAATAATCTGAATTGGTTGGGATCGGAACCAGTTGAAACTTTTTTCGACAACAAAATAAAAACTCATGCAGTGTTATTTTTGTTTCTTCTATTAAAAAGTTGGATGGAAAAGATGGCAACCCATAGTCTAGTGTGTGGTCGGATGGATGGAGTGCGGGCAGAGTCGGCTTGGGTGTGAGTGTGGAGGTGGAGTGGGTAAAGGGGAGGGTCTACGGTGTGGGATGGGTGTGGGTGTCGATGTAGGTGTAGGTGCAGATATGGGTGTGAGTGTGGTCGTGGGTGTTGGCACTCTCGTTAACCACGCCCATACTCACAATGTCTGGTTAGTTATTGCTTATATACTTATTATATATTCTTTTTATCTTTTGAATGAATAGTGGAACATTACATTAAAGTAAATGACTATAATGAAAAAGATATGTAGGTTTATTAGATATACCCAATCGGTTGGTACTTGCATAACAGTTCAGATAGTAGTCAAAGCAAAAGCAGTAAATTAAATTGTGTAACGAATAAGAAAAAACAAATGAATTAGCAGATAATAAAGGAGATATGTCTTGCGCTTGATTAGCCAGTGAAGCTTCTTATGAGGTATTTATGTATGTTAGTTTGATCCGATTATATAACAAAAGAAATGATGCTCGATGCCATTCATTTGACTGCGGTTGGGATAATATTTCATCAAGAACATATATAGCATTATCAAGAAGTTCATAAATTTGAGAATCAGAGAGCGCTGAATCGAAATCACGTATATCCTCGTTTTCTTGTGGTTGATAATCTTCATCGTAACGTGTGGGTATGGGTGTAGGTTAAGATAAAATAAACGTATAGCCACATCCACTTTCGTCGCAGAAAGAGTTGATTTGCGTATGAAAATGTTTTTACTTCATTCCATTTTTTTCTGTTTTTCTCGTATCAGCATGAAGAAAACACGAATTGCAAATGTAAAATTGTCTTTATGCAGTAGAGATTATTTCACCAATATTAACGTATCGAAATTGCACGACTGCTGTATTGTTTGTCCTTGCAATGATAACAGTCCGTTTCTGTGAGTGGAAGGTTATCTCTCTCTTTTCTCTATTTGCAGTATTAGAGAGGAGTATATAACAGTAGTCTCTTGCAGCTCTGGTGAATGAATTAGTGTCTTTATCATCGTCGCTTTATAAGATAATGTACGCAGGTGAAACAGAAGCTATTTTATTTCGTTTTCTACTTGCAATTAGATGGTAAGAAAGAGTGATGCGTCTAAACAGGTGGGCTAGTGTTCTAAAGAATAGCCATTATAATTTTACACAGCTCTGATCGAAAATAGAATGCTTGGACAAACTCACGTCGAGTCAGCCATCAAAAAGAACGTGAAGTTTGAAGTTGAGGCTATCCGATGCAGAGCTCATTCTTTCTCGGTAAATGAAGGTACAACAGTTCTAAATGGATCTTCGAGGTTCTCGGAGAATTTTGAAGGAGTATTTCCACTTTTTGAGCATCATCAATCGTTTGCCCGGAGAGTTCAATGCAGATTCGATGACCGCATAAATTCGACATTTATTTGTTCGTGTTTTGCGTCTAGGCGAAGGGCTGTATAGATTTTTTTCGTTGCCGCCCTATGATATTTTGCTGTGTTTGTTTTAGTTTTTTTCAGACTTCTGGTAACCACTGTTCTCTCGCAGTTGGGGAATGTATTTAATGATGCAGTTGTCATAACGCGTTGCATTGATCGATTAATTGATGATCAAAAAGGGAATAAGGGTGGCTGTTGTAACTGTTATGGAACGGATGTACATATGAGTAGAAGATGACTAGATTCATTGTTTTTTTATATCATCGCAAGCAAAAGAGAGTTATTCTGGGGTATGTTTGTTCAATGAATAGGCCCTTGGTTTCTAAATGCTGTAACAGGCGTGAGAAGACTCAAGAAATAAAGCGATGATGAATATTGGATATATGAGGTGTTGTTACCTCCGTCAATGTATCTCCTCTATCGTGTTTTTTTTATTTGGCTCATTTTTGACTAATAATAGAATCGCTACCACGATCGTGATGATGGATTGTGTTATAGTAATTTCATATCGATTGCATACTGTTATGCATTTAAGAAGCATAAGTTTTGTGTATGGAAGACATTTATCAGTCTTTGTTTGTAAGATTTTTTTTTTCGCAGACTACTATCTTTTTGTGCATATATAATGAGAAACAGAAACATTAGTTTGTTAACGTATAGAACAAGAGTACAAATGTAAGTTAGTATGGTCTAATTTTAGATCACTAGATTGTTGAAATGTCATTGATTGCTGCTTTAATTATCGGTACAGGTCATGAATTAGAAGATGAAATAGCTTATCAATTAGGAAAAAAAGGTATATGTGTTTTATTTTGTGCGAACAATGGAAATAAACTTGAACGAGTAATCAAGACATTGAACGATGAAGATATCGAACCTAAATTTATTGTATTTGATACTATTGATCTTAAAACAATTGACAAAATAGTTGGACAAATTGATGAACAATTCGGAAAATTAGATATATTAATTAATGTTGGAATCTTACTTGATAATGGTCAATTTAAAATAAATATTATGTCACGTGAAGGATTTGAAGCAAAAGAATTTTTTGATACATTGAATGTATCACAAGTATTTACACCGTTGCTTCAAAAATCTCCTTCCAGTTGTATAATTAATGTCTATGGTAAAATGAATGATCAAAATTCTAGATTCAAATCATTAACTGGATTATTTCAGGATTATTCATCAAAAATTGCTTTACATCAATTTATCGATCATTTTAATAAACAATTTAGTAATTCAAATATCAAAATTAATTCTGTTACAATTGGTGATGATAAGAATGTTCAAACCATACAAGACGAAGCTAATCGTATTGTTCATTTAGCATTATTGCCTTTTGTTCAGCCTTCAAAATCTAAAACAATGCGTATTCTTTATGGCGTAGTGGGCGAGGGAATGGGTCATGCAACACGATCTAAAGTCGTTCTTGAAATGCTTATGATGGAAAAACATCATGTTAAAGCGGTAGTAAGTAATCGTGCATATAAATTTCTTCATGAAAATTTTTCAAATCGATTTCCACGTTGTGCCACAGCAAGAGAAGATGAAGCAGCAATAGATATAGTCGAAATCGAAGGTTTAACAATGCAATATGTTAATAATGTATTTGATGAGAAAGCTTCACTATTACACACCATGCAACGTATGCCAAATATGCTTCAGAAAAATATGGGTGCATATTATCAAAATCTTGTTTTTTGGAAACCTCAAGCTGTTATTAGTGATTTTGACAGTTTCGCTTACATTTTTGCTAAGTCACATGGACTTCCCATTCTTTCGATCGACAATCAACACGTTGTGCAGCGATGCTTAATTCCAGACGAAGCTCGAAAATCTAATCCAACAGCATACAATACATATAAAGGCTTTGTCAAAGTCAAACTTCCATATTGTGATCAATACATCATTACTGGGTTTTTTACTCCTGACATTCGTGATAAATACAAATCTATAACCGTTCTTGTTCCACCAATTCTTCGTCAGGCTATTCTTGATGCAAAACCATTACCAGCTGAACAGGGTGAACATTTTCTTGTTTATCAAAGTAGCAAAAGTGACACATCTCTTATCTCTATTTTACAAGCTTTTGGCGAAAAATGTATCATTTACGGACTTGGTCGAGAAGAAAAAATCGGTAATCTGGAATTCAAAGGTTTTTCTGAGCAAGGTTTTGTGGATGATTTGGCACGTGCCAAAGGTGTCATTGCCAATGGTGGACTTTCGCTTATGAACGAAGCAGTAAGCTTACAACGACCATTTTTCAGTGTACCAGTCGAGAATCAGTATGAGCAAGTACTTAACGCATGGTATTTACAAAAGCTAGGCTATGGAGTCTTTAAGGATAAACTAGAGCTTGAAGCTCTTCGTGATTGGGCACAACATATTCCAAAGTATGCAAAAGCTCTTTCAGACTATCATCATGATTCGAATATGCAATTGTACAAGACGGTGAAAAGAGTTCTTGAAGAATTTAATAGAAGATTCATATGGTGGGATCCATTGAAGAATTTAAAATGAATATCATCCTTTCGATTGACGATTTAAATATAAAAAGCTCTGTTTAACACAAGAGTAGCTTTATTATAGTAATCGGTGATCTCAAAAGTTTATATGATTGTTTTTAATTGTTCTATCACAAAATATTTTTGCCGTACTTTATAGAAATAAAAAGAAAAAATAAGTGTTGAAAATTTGAAATAGAATTTACTATACATGGAACTTCCTCTTTTTTTTCGAATTTCTTGGATATAATAAAACGACATAAAATTATAATTTCCTTCAATATTCGCAAAAAATTGAAAGGTAGTGTCTAATACAACGTGCGACGAACTGAGAAGGATAAAAATATTAAAACTGTAGAGTTATTTTTGTGTCGTGTTCGTATGATGTTGAACGGCTACGATCGCTGACGCTTCATTCTTTTTTCTTGATCTTTTACAAATGTCTTTCGCTATTCCATGCTCGAAATTTATAGCTGTCCTTTTCTACGAAGCTTAACAGAAAGAACGGCTGAGTAATAAAATTCTACTGTTTTTGGTCATCACGTGATGATGTGATAAAAATACGTATACGAGACTATATCGGAATATCTGAATAGTCCTTCTATAGTTGAATTCAACTTAAAGGTTTCAAACTACTGCTATACTCAATAGAGAGATTTAAATATTATTGAGAAGGTTGGAGGTAAAACTAACTCAAACATTTGGTTAATCAAGATGAACATTTTTGCAAATGTACTTGAAAACGTCAGCTACATTTTTATGAAAGACGGAACTTGAAAGATAGGATTATACCAGAGATATTACAATAATACGGTTCTTTGTCAGCTAGACGAATAATTCTAAGAAACTTTGTATATTAAAAAATTTAGTCATTTTGTTTTTAGTTGAAGAACAAAGAACTAATGAAATTAATATTGTTAAAAAAACGGCAGCACTTTCCAAAGAAAGGTATTTTTGTATTGCTTCTACTGAGTATAAACTAATAAAAATCAAGATTAAAGTGCTATCTAACACTCTTTGTCGATCATAGAAAACGGTATGAGGTATTTCAAGTGAATATAAGATTCGCGAGTACTTTTATAATCTTGTTTTTTAATTTCATCAATGTCTTTCATTTTTTGATGCATGAATGAATTGGTATGTGATAGTTCGAATGAGATTCATTGAAATGTAACTACTGTGTAAATTCTCGTTTGTTTTAGCTGTGTATGATAATCGAATGTTCTTTTTATATGAGTTGAAATTAATTAACAGATTGTTACTGCCTATCAGATAAAACCCAATACTTCAACAAACTTAGTTCATTTGAGCTAGAGGTTGTGGATGTTGGCAGTGCCTTCTCTCATACCCACACCCACACTGATCGAAATTTAAATATTTGATTTTTTTTAAGGTGTCAAAGCTTAGTACACACTTTATCGTGTGAGCATCGAAAAAGAATAGTAACTCAAATGCAATTGTGGATATACATTCATCTCTCTGTCTTTCTACAAAACGAACGAGATAAGAACAGGGGAAAAAGAAAGTCACTCTCTTCGGGCTTTCTCTATCATACGAATAGCAACCAACATTTTCACTTTCTGTTTCAACGATACTGTGTGATAAGGTGAGTCGAAAGTAAATGCGCACAAGCATATTAGTGTATGACCATTTCTGACCTAATTTCCGGTCAGTTTGTTCGAAAGAGATTTTGGTTTTCTTAGATGTAGTGTCTCATTTAGATTAGCAGGTTCTCTCACTCTTCTCGGCAATTGATGCTAAATTTTAATCAGATGGAAAGCAAGGATCATTATAAAATGGGATACTAATGCATACATTGAAAGTTTTTTTTACTGCTTTATGTCAATATTGACTATATTTTACGTTTTCTTGTTATTCACAGGCCTCACAGATTGGTCATCACGAAGAACAGGACACATAGTGTGCTTAAAAGTGAACCGAGAAAATTTTTCAGAATTTGTGGCAGTCAGAACATTTTTCATTACACCAAAGGTTTGCGGTGATATTAGTAAAAAGACGTTGGTACTGCTTGAGTACAGATTAACGAGACCTAGCATCAGTTTCTTATCTCTTTAGTCCTTGTATTCTACATCGAACTTCACTTCACAAAAAAGTCTTAAAATTTTCTTGATTTCGATACTCTGCTCCCAGGATAGAGATTGGCCAATTGAAATTCGAGGTCAGAAACAATCAGATGTAATTGTAAAGGATGAGCTGTGTATGTTATGCCCGCTTAGGAGGAAAAATGAATCAGGTATACCAGTGAGTTGGAATTCGTTTTTTTATCTATGCGTGCAAGAATAAGTTTGAACCTGAGATAGAACGAAAAATGTTCATAGTGAGAGATTTTGCTGTATCTCATTTACAACTTTTTTTCTATATAGAAGCCATCAGCACATTGATTTAGATATATCTACCTTATTTAGGTATTTCTCTGAGATTTTTTGAAAACTACATTGAAGGATGTACGGTTCGAAATGATAAAAAAATGTCAAATTCATCCTAGATCTCTACTTAATCCGATAGGATTTTTATGCTCGTTGTGCTACTATGATCTTGAATTAGTAATGACCAGACCGTTTCTGTCAAGTATCGAATTTTTCAAAATAACACGATTTCTAGTTCTTTTTGATGCTCTCACTGATTGACATATATTTGAGAGTTTCAGTATTTGTCTTCTATTCATATGGGACCAGGTTTAACACATCGTGCTGAGATCAAAAACATTATTAATTTTTCAAGCATATAAAGCACTATAAGTTTCAGCTAATAAAGATAATCGTGGATTGAATGGTACAAACCTAGTTGAACTACTCATAAACTAAAATAGTATTTTTAAAGTGTTTATCTCAAAAGTTGCTTAGTTAAATATGTATAATAATTCTTTTCTATTGCAAGAAATTATTCTTCACAAACAGACTTGTATCCATAACTATGCAACCCATTATTTTGTATCAAATTTCATCTTCGCATTTTGTTGATAAAGTTCGTTGGACACTCGAGTACAAACGCTTACCATACGCAACAGTTGCTTTTAATGTACTCGGTAATACACCAGGACTCGAACGTGCACCATCGAATATGCAAAAACTCGTACCGATAATCGAAGATCCGAATAACAATAACAAATTTATTTCGGATTCCACACAGATTTTGATCTATCTAGATGAACATTATTCGGATGCAACAAATCAATTATTTCCAATTGCCTTCAAGCAACAATTAATCAATTATTGTATAAGATTAGATTCTTCGTTGGGTTTATATGCAAGACGTTTAGGTTACTTACAACTCCTCAATGAAAATCCGACTATATTGAATGTGATAATTGAGGAACAATCGGATGATGGTTGGAAATCATATTTTAAAGGCATTGCAAAATGTTGTATTATAATAGCACGTTTGCGTATTCATCGTATTAAAGAAGACCAAATTTACGAGAAAACAGAAAATTTATTAACAGAATTGACCGAAGATGTTCGAGGCAAAGAATATTTATTTGGCAATCAATTCACAGCTGCTGATTTGACATTGTGTGCATTAGTGAGACTTCTGGTAGGAGTACCCTATTTCTATACAAATCCGAAATATCAAATATTATTCCAATATCATGATCGAATGAGAAAAAAACATGATCCTCATCGACAGGCTTCATTGGCTGAACGTCTTCTTGCTGAAAATCGCCGTAAACCACCACCATCAAAATTTAAAATATTTCTACAACGAATTAATATTGTCAAATTTATCTTTTATTATTTCATGACAAAAATCGTGAATTGGGTATATAGTGGCGATAACGAACAACGATACCAGTTTGAACAAAATTCATCCAATTCGAGAGCTATCAATGATCAGCAAATAGTGGATACTCCCACAACATATTTGGGCGCAATCGGTTTCTTCATCAAATATTATTGTCATCTATTGTTTACAATTCCACAACAAATTAGATCTTTGGATCAAAAAATAACTTCTCGAACGATGTAGAAATAATTTTTCGATAGACTACCGATTTTTCAGTGCACATCCATGTTATTCTATTTAATAAATGGCGAGTGTTGGTCTTTCGGTCTGAGTCAATGGTCGGATGTGGGGTGCGGGTATTGTTGTGACCAAACAGATGACCTACATCCATCCATACCAACACCTCGCGTCCCACACTTCACCCCACACTCAGCCACACCCTCTAGTGCTCTCTTGCTCATGAACATAATCACATTTAGTATGGCCGCTGGAACTCCAACTGAAAATGAAACAATCGAACTCCGCGAAACCAGTTGAATAGCTGCTTTTAAGACAGGCATATCCAACTCTTTCTTTTTTGCGAACTAATATATCACCAAGTCTTCCTCTAAAGTTATAATGAAGCAATATGAGTATGCGCTCTCATTATCTTCCTTTCTTGTTGCAGTTCCATGTAATCATCCGAACGACACCCAATCATCATCGAGAAAGATTATTGATGTTTAGCCTCTACTGCCACTATTCCCTTTTCGTTCTCTTGCTTCAGTTTGCACTCTAATAGCAGATAAGACTATCCGTCGCTTATTCTTATTATCATGTGTAAAATACAACTTTCAAAGCTAAACTATCTTTCTTCTTCCAACTTTCTATGGATAGAATCAATGACCGATTGAAAGATTTTGTCCATAAATGTTCCTTTTCATAAACAGTGTTGCAGAGAGGACACGATGTTGGAGTCCAATCAGAATAATCCATACATTCTTTAGCTCTACTTGTAAATGATATCTTTTAATAACGGAAAGGATCATGTTAGTAATAAATAGTATTCATTCGGCATACCGTTAAATGACACCTTCCTATTAATATATTGTTGTAGATTTTTGATGGATAGTTTGAATGTGTGGTGAAATCTAGAGAATGTTTGAATTATATCTATCCCTAATTATTTTCGAATTCATTCCATGCGAGAATAAATTGATTTCAGATTCTACCCATTCGAAACCGAATCCTTGTTAATATGCCAATTCAAATAAGACACAATTTTAATGAAAACTACCCAAATTCACGTTTGTATCTAATATATTGATAGCCTTTTTGAGAAAAAATCATCTATGTTCAAATTGATCACGATAGCAGAACTACTTAATACTTTACGAAATCAACTTCTTGCACAAAGAACCGTTTTATCTTTTAAATAGTCAAGATTATTGATTGATACATGCTTTACAAAAGTAAAAAGGAATGTTTGTAGAAGAATCAATATTTAGACTATCCAAAAGTGCGAAACATTGAAAAAGCAATATATGAATATTTTCCAATGTCTTAACTGTCTCTTGCGACCAATGAATTCCGCTAGTGGCATCTCCATTCGAAAGAACAATTACTCCCACATTGTACTTTTCATTGACGAACATTAAATTTACGATACCTGGAACCGAACCGCCGTGACCAATATATCGACGACCATCGCTCAGGGTATCCCAATACCAACTAAGACCAAACTGTGATGGTGGACTTTTCTCCGTAGAATCACTGGTCGATTCTTGGTTGTAGGGTGGTATGAGACCACCGCCGACTATTATTCGTATTTCGGCAATGGAATGAGGACGAAGAATTGAAGATCCATCGCTGAGAAACATCTGAAGGTATACAGATAGGGCACGAGCCGACATGCGTAAGAGACCAGAAGGATAAACACTGAAGCCAAAGTGTGGAATGTATAGTCACGTAGGAAGATTGCTCTACAGAGAATATAATTGACAACAACCTTACTAGTCATATTGGTAGGTTTACCGAAATCTGTGTGATATCCATTTGTGGAATATATTTGTTCCACTCTTCAAGATGAGATGTATTGAATGCATAAACCTAATGCTTGACAAGATCTTTTGTATTTGCAAAGTCGGTCAGGCGTACGCCAGTTTTGTTGATATCGATACCTAACGGTTTCAGAATTCTTTCTTCAACGTAGTCGATATAGGGCATTTTTGCTACTCGTTCAACAACTAGTGCAGCTAATGCTGCACCAAGATTTGCATACCATGTTACGCTGCCCGGTGGTTTTGGCAACCAGTTTGATGTGTTTTGGTTCACATATTTAAAACACGCGTCAGCTAACGATTCATTGTATGCATCATCACCTGGTCGAACATGGCTATTTTGCGCATCAGGAATGACATTAATCGAAGCCGAGTGAGAGAGTAATTTATGTAGAGTAATTGCATGAAGAGGATATTGTGGATGGAAGATGCGTTTCTGAGGTTCCGATAGGTACTGATTAATGTCTGTATCAAGATCAACAAGTTCTTGTTCGATAAGTTGCATGACAGCAATAGCAATGAATGTTTTTGAGATCGAACCAAGAGCAAAAATAGATTTTTCAACGCCCATAGGCAGTTTTGGTGACAAAGACTGGTAACCGAAAGCTTGTTCGTAGAGTGTATGAGTGGCATTGACCACGACGATTGTAGCGCCAGGAATATGAACTGTCTGAAGAGACTCTTCTATCGATTGTCGGTTTGGACAAGTTAAGCCGTTTGTAGTTATAATGTTGAAGACAAGAGTAAACACCATCACCAACAACAAGCACATCATCGTTCGATTCTGTCTCACAATAAATAATTCTTTTTGCTTTGATAATGGTCTCGAGTGAATTTAACTATAGCAAAACCTCGTGCTTCATAAATCACAAACGGAACGATAAAGAAATAGCAATAAAGTCATCTAGTGGTCGTCTGTTTTCATTTTCTCTGTTAAGCCGATTGATGTTATGCTGCGGCCAACCCAAAGTCAATGTTTGAGGATAAGAAGAACAACTATTGAGAAAAGGACGATTGTCTACAAGATGAACCAACTTTTTGTTTCTATATTTTTGCCTATTAATATTGAAAACTGCGAATTAAAATCAATTGTCATTTATTTTCTCTATTGTATTTTGCTTGTCGCATAAACAGCCTAAAGCAACAAAAAAAAACTTGCAGCACAATTTTACGGGACTAACATGTGAAACACTACGGAGCCATTTTAATAGTACATGAAAATTCTTTCTATATTGACTTCAATCTACGAGAGGATCAATAGAACAGCAGGTCGAAATATGTATTATCCTTCAGAATTACGATTAAACCGAATAATGCGCCAAACGCAAAAACGCAATACTAACGCGAACAATAAGGCAAGCAAGTCAAACTATTGTTGTTCGCGCATCATCATTTGTTCTTCTCGTGTGCAGTTTGGATTTTAGCGGAATCTTCCATTAGAATTCATCAGTTTCTCGCATTCGCTCGCATATACGATGCAATCTTTATTTTTACTATTCGTTTAGAAAGATAAGAAGAAGCCTAATCTCTAGAATGATGTTGTAGTGTGCTTCGACAGTGGATGTGGGTGGTGTTTGGGCAAGGGAGAAACGACTAACTCTGTGATTTTTTTAGCTTTCATGACTTAATTGACTTAAAATAATTTTCGTGACTTTAGTGACTTTAAAAAATATATATCACTGAACAAAAGTCTTTTTCTCTCGTTCTTTTTATGGTATCATACTTCACATCAAGTCTATTACCAAGTAAAGATATAACATAAGAGTTTTATTTTCAGTGAAAATAAAACTCTTATGTTATATCTTTACTTGGTAATAGACTTGATGTGAAGTATGATACCATAATA
>CAJNOL010003956.1:0-18355 GCA_905250125.1 Rotaria sordida | reverse complement strand
TTTTTAATATTCGACGTAAATAAATGATCAACTAATTATATCAGCTAGTTGACAAAATATAATACTTTTAAAAGTTAATTCCAAAGACACGAACAGCACATTATTGCATTAATATGTCATTACAAAACTTTAGAATATTCCCATATAGACTAATTTACTTATTTATTAACATCATTCTAACTATGATATTTTGGAGATGTTTCAGCTAATGATTGTTGATTAAATGTTTAACGAATACGATAATATATAAAACAAATAAATGCTGAAAAAGCTGCAATAAACATAACTAAAATGAGTAACATTATTCCTGAACATATGTGATTATCTTTCTTTCTATCATGTTCATATTTTTGTAATTCAACAATTTTATTAATAACATCACTAAGTCTATCATTACTTTGAAGTACTGTTGACCATTGCGAAATATTACATGCATAAGTTGTTTGTGGTAAATTGAAAAGATAATCATAAATATTTATTTTGATCATTTTGGAAATCTAATAAAATATGACGTTCAATCATTAATATATCCCATAAAGCATGTAAATTAGTGGATTTATCAAAAAAATCACTTAAAATAAATAATTAATATTCAAATGTTTATAAAGGTAAAATATTTTCTTTTTTTTATCTCGAATGAAATTTCAACCTTTATCACAAACAAAACCTGCATGTTGTTGAATATTATTTTGATTAATATCAGCTAATTGTTTTGTATAATTTTGAATTGCTCCATCAACACAACGTTGTCTACTCGTTCAATTACAATCATGATTATGATTATAATTACAAATCCAATCAGGTATATTGACATAATGTAATTTTGGCCATAACCAATTGAAATAATCAACTGGATTTGTATTTGGAGAAACGATTGTATCAGACTATGAAGCAAGCATACTTAAATTACCATGGCAAATAATCGCGAAAGAATTTTTCTGACTCCTTAGCCAACATAGTTTGTGCAAGTTTAGCTACAAGAGCATGTCCAGTAGCACCCCAACCATTGACTTTTGAAATATATGTAGAACTTAATATAAAAAATATAGAAAACTTTGAGGATATGATTTGAGCAAAGAATAATACAGAAGGAAGAAAAAGTTCTCTTATGAATTCAGATACATTAGATAAGAATAGAATACAAGATCATCAGTTATTTTATATGCTCACATGGCCAAACAAAAATAAAGAAAGAGAAAAGTGTGAGTTTGCAAACTAGAGCAAACAGGTGTCAAACTTTTTCAAAATTAATCAATTTGAATTATATATGGAAATTTCATTAATTATAAAATATCGAATATCTATTGGAAATATGAAAAAGTAGGCATGTTTTACAAGATGTTATTCGAAATATAGATTATTAAAATTAATATTTCATGATCAGTAAAGTACCTTTACAATGAAATCAATGCTTTTCAATTGTCTTTAGTTATGTCTAATAATAGATTTCGTTGATTTTAAATTTTCTTGTTGTTATGTACAATCAATAAAGTGATTAATCGAACTTCTTCTTGCAATGAATTAAATAGAAATTTATGGAACACGTATAACATGATTCAAAATACCAATATTCAACATTTACTAACCAGAATACTTGTTTCTCATATTTATAAAGTTTCTATTTGATATTTTTACAAACTTTTTATCTAGAACTCTTAGGTATCAATAGAAAACTCATGATCGAGTACAATTATTCATGTAATTATTTGATCATTATATGATACATGTAAAACGAACAACAATAAAAATATTTTGAGTTCTCTAAAAATTTTTGTTTAGAAAACAGAAACTATCGAATATAATCATTCGAAGAGATTAAAATATTCGTTAGTCAGTGTTAAAAATAATGGCCAAACGAAGTTTTGCACATCATTTTAATAGCATGCCAAATCTGCATGTCATTCGAGAAGGATAAATTTAGTTATCGAGAGCGTAGGCAAAACTTTCTTAGAGAGAAGCTACCATCAGCATTACAAAACCTGATATAATCATGACTTTCAAAACACCTATGTATCATAAGTTATATAAAAGTACTTTCCATTTCATTTATTCGAACAAAATACACCGAATAAAATCAAAATTTATTGCGAACAAAATTAATGAATTAAACCATCAAACAACGTGGTTTTTCTGATTTCCAGCAATTGATTATTTCTTCTTTCATGTCAGACGATATGATTATTTATTTTATTGGATGTAAAGATTTTTGATAAAAAAAAGAAACGAAAGAATGAATGTCGTCATTCTAAAGTTGTATGGCCTAGTTAAAAATAGTCAGATAGAATTGTGTAATCAAAACTATAATTTAAATTGTTGAAAGTTGAAACATAGTTTTGTATGTCGACAGATTCGTTTTATTGAAATAACTAGAAATGTTTTCCAAAATGAATATTTTGTATGTATCATCAAATCATTTTTTGATAAAGATAGCAATATCAGGTGTTTAGATAGTTTCCCTTGTACATTGAAGTCACAGTAGACTTAACCTTCTCAATGACATTCTTCTCTAGAAGCTGCATCATCGTCAATGTAGTCGACAACATACAACGAAGGATTAGAGTTTTAAAGCTTTCCTATCACAAGTTTAACTTTCGGAAATATCTTTCTCTCATTTTTTAGTAGTCTATTCTTCACCACTATTGTCTTCAATTTCTGAAGGCAAACATTTTCAGAACTAAGAAAAGTTCCAGAAAACTCGTCGAACACTTTCATCATCGCATCTCTAAGTATCGACTTTTACCTCTCTGTATATCATAAGAAATTTTAAAATGTTATTGTCAAATAAAAAAGCGAAAACCTTTGACAACTGATTCTTGAAATGTGGAAAGAAAATCTTTCTAAAGTTCAATAAATAGTAGTACTGGATTGATTTTAACGTATTCTTATTCATTTTAACTTGCTAACTCGTTACAAAATAGAGAGACAGATTGCGAGAAAATTCTCTTGATAAGATGAAATCAAGTAGAAAGAAAGAAAGAAAGAAAGAAAAATTATTTAACCTTGTTTTTTTTTCAATATTCATTTGTTTACACATTCTACCTTCACATTGATGTCACTCGCTGTATATGCGCATATGGCCGAAATAAAATGGCAACAGTAATAAAAATATATTAGAAGAATGGTTGTTTTTTTTCTTCGACGTCAATATACTTTTTTTTGGTAATCTCTCTTGCTCTTGATATTTGCAGCTTTAGAAAAAATGCAATATAATCATACGCTTATTAATCAATACTAACGTCATCGGCAACTATTTTTCGTGCAATAAACTTTTGTATTGGCAGTTCATTATATTGCTTGAGATAAGTCGAATTATGCAGTTCATCGATATAAGAAGAAAAACAAATATAAGAAACACTTACTTTAGCTGGAATGAGAATGGTAATATATTCACACCGTCCTCCTCATCAATCCTCTGTTAACATTTGAAATATTTTTGTAGTCATGAAAGTGAAATTTAATAAACTAGTTTTAGATGTGTACTGATCACTTCTACTTTTTTTTGTATTTTTTTTACTGAATTTACATATGAGATATAAATCAATATAAACATTAAAACTCGTTCTATTGGATAAAAGTGAGTCAATATTTCTTTCTTTTATTATCTGTTCATCGCATAGTTTTTTTTATTGTCATAATATCTTTGTTGTACGTTCGTTGTTGCTTTTGTTTTCACTTGTCCGATGAATTATCAGCCAAAGATGGATGAACCACGGTGCATGACGAAATTTCGCGGTTTCCCCGCCTTTGTATAACCTTCATTTTTTAAATATACTCAGATCTTTAGAGACATCTTTTAAAAATTTTTAAAACTTTTTCACACAAAGCTAATCAGTAAAAAGAAGCTTGTTAGTGCAGCTCCAAAGGAGCTAAAATGTGGAACCCACGTATATTTTCAAAGTTTTTTATCCTGATGCCTAATTTTTAAATTGTAAAATACCTTTTTTTCGAATACGTATGAAATAATTGATATATTATATAAAAACTAGAGCCTTTTATGCGCGGTTGCTGAGGTCTATAATGGTGGATTGTCTGTAATTGTGGGATGTCTGTAATGGGAGTATATCTGTAATGTTCTCTTTCCGGCTGCTATGTGTCTGTAATGTGATGGGAAGAGGAGAGGGGGAGCCGCCAAATCTCAAACTTAAAACATACACTTACTATTTTCTTCGAAAATATAAGTGAGTTTCACAAAATGAGTGATTTTATTATAATTGTTTTCCATTTTCATGTTTATTTTTTTTCTATTTTTGAAATGATGTTTATGCATTTAAAATATGCCTTTTCATCTAATGAAATAAAATAGTCATTATGAAAGTTTAAGGAAAAATTTGTCGAGAAACAGTTTTTGAAAACATTTTGGACAGAGCGGGGCGGTGGCGGTGCGGAACTTTATCAACGGGGCGGTGACGGTGCGACTTTTTTGCTGACTCGTCCATCTCTGAATTGATATACATAATATGTAAATCAATTAACCTTTTTGAAATCAACTTTTAATTCATTTTCGACGAGAGAAAAAAATGATTTTTCAAGATATATATCGGCTTGTCCACGTAACGCGTCACCTCCTTGACCAAGAATTCGAAGTCATCATTTCATCAACCCACCATTGCTACCTTGTAGAGCACAATCTATAGTATACAGAAATATATTTTGTTCTTTTAATAAGTGCTGAAAGTCATATTTGATAATTGTTAATATAGGTGTCACTAAATGTATATAGGAGAATAACCATCTGGACCCTATAATTAGTCCAACCCTTTTATCGAAACAGTGTGATAAATATATACATAATTGAGAGCAATTGATTCTACGGTAACACAAGTATCATTTGGCAAAACAATCGATTTCCTACTTGCTACAGTCTGTTACTACCGCATCAAGTAAAAGTACCGAATTGATAGCGTTATCGCGTGACGAAAAATGAGTATTGTTTGTTTTTCACTGGTTAGCCTCATCCTTTTTCTTATACAAAATACGTACCTAAAGCTAGTTTTTTATGGGCTATTTAATGCACGTATTTTCATCTGAAAAGATTCTCTTTTAGAATTATTGTACGTAACGCGATGACGTTTTTTACCTTTTTCTTTGTTTTGGCATATTTGAGAAGAAAAATTTTTGAATATTGATTTACTATTCAAAGGTCACTATTTACTACAGATAATGAATTTTATAATTGAGTATTAGGAAGTTGTGATAAGATCATGGTTGATTGGTCCGCGTTAATAACGAACAATAAAAATGAAAAGACCAATCCAAATTAATATATTGTTTCAATTAGGCTAATCATCTTTAATTCTAAAAAAATCTTAATATCTGTATTTTGTAAAACAGTATTGAACTTTCATTTATTAAAAACTTTCCATTAACTTTTGAATTTGTTAAATATTAACACATATTATTGATACTACAGTAACTAACTAAATGGCTAAAACACATGCTGAAAGACAAAAACTTTATCGTCAAAATTTATTAAAAAATAAATCAAAGTATGATCAAATGAGAAAAATATCTCGTATACGTGATAATAAAAGACGTCAAAATTTAAATGGTGATTTATTACAACAGTTACGTAATCGACAAAAAAAGCATCAAAAAAATATCGTGATAGAAAAAAACTTGAACGTATAAATAATAAACAATCATCATCATATAAATCTCGTCAATCATTTGGTAAAGCAGTCAAACGTGTTCTTCAATCATTACCAAAAGATATTAATAGACGTGTTAGTGTAATTCATCATATTGCACAAGAATTTAATATTATTCCAAAAACAACATCTCATCATCAACGTGAACAACGTTCATTATCAATTGAATTAAAACAATTAGTTATGAATTTTTATAGTCAAGATGACATCAGTTACCAGTTATCTGGTAAACGTGATTTTATTACAATCAAAGATGATAATAGTACGTCAAAAACAATACAAAAACGAATTCTTTTATTTAGTTTACGTGAAGCACATCAACTATTTTTAAGTGAACATGATCATATAGATGCTTATTTATTATTAGGATCATTTAGTGATCTTCGGCCATCAAATGTACTTCTTCAATCTCATATGACACACCGTAGTTGTTTATGTGCTTATCATGAAAATATAAATTTATTAATAAAACCATTATCAAAATATATTCCATGTCCTGGTTTACATTCACTACAAGCATTTTCATCAACACTTGTTTGTTGCGAGACAAATGAAAAATGTATGTTTAGCAAATGTTCTTTATGTACAAATAACTTGGAAAATAAAATAATAAAATATGTTACTAATTTTACACAATCAATTAATTGGTATCAATGGGTTTTAAAAGATGGATATTCTAAAAAGATTGAATTTAATGGTACAATTGGTGAATGTATAGAAGTTTTAAAATCAAAAGTAAATCAATTTTTAGCTCATATTTTTATTAAACGTCAACAATCGGAATACTTTGAAAAAATGAAAAAAATTTCAAATAATGAAAATATTTGCTTACGGATTGATTTTAGTGAAAATTTTCGATTAGATATTCAAGATTCTGTACAAAATTCGTATTACTCGAAAGTTGAATTAACTTGGAATTACTTCGCCACCTCCCATGGTAAGGGGGTGGTTGATGGTGTGGGAGGTACACTTAAACGTCTTGTTTATAGAGCAATACTTAGTGGACAATAATGTAGTTCAGCAGCTCAATTTGTAAAGATTGCTCAATCCAAAACAGATAGTATCAATGGTATTGAATTAGAAGATATTCATATTGAAAATTCAAAGGTAAAAATGGAAAAAATTTTCCAATCAATAAAGACAATACCAGAAACAAAAAAAATTCATTCAGTAAAAGTACTTCAAAATAATACAATTGAATATAAATATTATTCGAATAGTTCAACAAAAAAAACTTATCGATTTTTAAATTAGAACAAATTGTATATATATATCGTTTTTCATTTGATTAAGTGCCACGTTATTTGACATAGTAAACCTATATCTCATCAACATCTATGTAACGCAAATAAGATTGTTGTATATGTAGAGTAGTTAGTTTGTATTTTATGCCCTCATTTTGTATTACCTCATATTGATAGCGTTTTATGTATGTGTTGAAATTTTTAAACTTTAAAATTTTTTACTGTATCCACATATCAGTTATTATATTGATGTATTTAATTTATTTTTTGTTATTTTTCTATGCAGAACTTATTGATAAATCAAATATTCAACACTCTTTTATGATATAGGTTCAAGTAAAGTACTCTGTTGTCTTTACAGATCGACATTTCTAACGAAAGCAAGTAAAGCGAAAAATTTGATTAAAAAAATAAGCATCATCGCGTTACATTAATGAAACCGATCCCTCTTCAAAATAAGAAGTCTGTTTGAAAATCTTTTTTATCCGTTGGATACCTCAAACAGTCGGCTACAAAACGCCTATAGAACGTTCCCTTTGGAACAACAGAAAATTCGCAGAAAAATAAACAGCAATCATGTCACCCTCAACTTTTTGTCCCTTGTTCATCATCGCGTTACGTCATCTATTTTTGCTATAATTTTCCTACGACTCATTCAAACGAGCTCATATTTTCAGAGGTTGTGGGGGAGACAGAGGTACATCTTCCACCGAAAGAACGAGTCTTCTAGGCAACCTCATTGTTGAGAAAAGTTAATAGAACTGCGGCCAAAACGTCATCGCGTTACGCTTGGACAAGCCGATATGCAAATGATTTTCTATGTAAAATCATTCAAATTTTTGAATCAAATAATAGTCATTTTTCTTTTTCTGTTTTAGATTGGCCTCGATGATATAAAATTAATCAAATCAAGATCAAGCCATACAATAAAAAAAAAAGTAGGTATCAGTTTTAATTTTTTTTCTTTTTATTTAACGATTATAAGGATGGTGAAGTAAGACCTCCTATAATCTTTTTAATTTATATTTTTTTCTTTTGTCTTAGGTTCGATGTATATTTTCAACTATGACAAGATAACAGTGGGGTAAGTTAACTCATTCTTTTTTTTCCATTATATAACATTAAATTAATTTTTTTTATTTTTCTAGCTCTCAGTATCATCGCGTCGTAATCAACATTGTTCAACATCAAAACAGGGTGAGTAATGTTTTTTTTTAGATGAGAATAGGGGAGAGGGGGATGAGGTTAGATAGTGTAGTATTGAGATTGAAGAGAGGGATAGAGTGACTGAGAAAAGAGTGTTAGTAGGGGGAAAGGGTGAGTTATGTCCATTGAGATTAGGTCCCCGTTAGTTACAGGCCTTCTGGGTAGGCCCTAAAAACCCGGCCAAGAACTGTCTTGGTGTCCGTGGCACACGACCAGGCTTATTCAGACTCATTGACATATCTCTCGCGGGGAGGGTATGAATGATATGAGTCTGTCCTGTGCGTGCATGAGCGTTACGCTCGCCACGGCTCCACCAGGATGGTTCCTGGTCGCGCGAATAGAATAAGCCATTCATTTCGTCAATTCAATACGATTTATTTGAGAGAAAGGAACGCAAAAAAATCTATCACGACGAGTCTATTCGATTGAAAAGCGTTGAACACGATGATTCGACCGATCGGCGACATAGAGATTGCCATGTCGATCGAAGGACAAACCCCAGGGACAGTTGAACTGATTTGCTCCTGCTTCTTTACCATTTCCACCCACAATGACAGTGCCCTCTTTCGCTTCTTTTGGCCAACGCATCACTCGATTGTTCACCATGTCTGCCACATAGATGGTACCCAATGTATCGACGAACAGTCCTTGAGGATACGACAATTGTGTCAGAGCATTCCCTTGGCCTTGACATCCAACAACGACAATTCCTTCTTTTGCACCTTTATTCCATTTCATTACACGATGATTGTTTTGGTCTGACACGTAGACAGTCTGTTGTTGATCGACAAAGATGTAGGTCGGATAGTTGAGTTGATTGAGACCAGCACCTTTGCCATTGCCACCAGCCACAAGAGTTCCATTCTTGTCTCCTAATTGATATCGTCTTACTTCATGTTTGTTGGGATCAGAGATGTAGAGATATCTCTGATCATCCATGGCCAATCCCAAACAAATGATGTTGTCGATGAGAATTTCTCCTTGAGTTGTACCACTACGACGGGACCATCGAGCGACTCGTCGATTCTTCCAATCACAAATAATGAGACTATCCGTCTCTTTGTCAATCAACACATCGATTGGATAATTCAATTGATCCAATCGATTTCCTTGGCCATTGCCACCAGCTACTACTTGTCCATTCGTATCACCCATCTTCCATTGGATGATACGATGATTGTAGCAGTCAGCGATGACCATCGTTTGATCATCATCAACGAAGAAACCATAAGGCCAGTAGAGTTGATTGGTGGCACTGCCTTCTCCATGGCCTCCAGCAACGGTCGTCCCATTCTGTTTCCATCGGACATCGACTGGAATATTTAGAATTACTACAATGAACGAAAAACAAAAGAAATCGTCGTTGTCGAAGGGATCTCGCCTCTCGTGGAAGCAAGCGCTATAAAATATGACATTCATCTTTGAGAATGCTCATTCCGCAGATAAAAATTCAGAAGTCTTTTCCTAGTTTCTTATGAGGAAAAAAGGATTTGGTAACGATTCTTACATCTATGTTACTTCTAGTTCTTGCCAAGATCTTTTTGATCATAAAAATAACACCTGGAGATTGCTGTAAGGAGGTTCTCCAAGAAAGAGTAATACTAATTCCATGTAAGTTTTTGATAGAAAAACATAAGGATCTGAGGTCTTTTTTCCAGAATTGCAAGAATTCAGAATCTTTTTGGCAGAATGATCATTTATATGAACATCAGAGAAGATTCTATCTGTATCTTGTGAGAAGAATATCGAATCGTTGAACAACAAAATATCAAACCTAATCCCTATATTTTTTAGGAAACCTTAAGGATGCATGATTTTCTGTATGATGAATGTAGATCTGCCGAAGAATTTCCTAAGTATTTGCATAGAGAATGCCGGTGAAATTTTATAAGGCTTTTGGTAAGTTATGCGAAGCTGTTCGAGGAACAACCGTGATGTACTCTGACTAGGATCATGAGAAGGCTTGGATACAGGCGAAACTGAACAAAGTTGAGAGGATTCCACGCGAATCTATGTAATCTGAGAGGGCTTCTACTTTTGCAAATGCTGAAAAGATGGATGTCAATCCGAACGGAGCTCTCCAGTGACAAACATTGGGATCTATGGATTTTATGGGCTTTGAAAAGGGCGATGATAATGGGATAGGCAGAAAGTGTTCTAAAATGTTATTTTTAACTTTTGATGAACACCATCTTCAAACCATTGTATTAGGGTCCTCGAAGAGAATCTTGATGACTAAATAAGATACTCTGTCAAAATCTGAAAATCTAAAAATAATGAGTATCTTCTATGAGGATCATGCTATAATCCTTATGTAGTACTTGTTCTGGGAAGTCTTCTTTGAGGTTGCATGTGATGGATATGTTCAGGAGGATCTGAAGAATAAGTATTTTGAAATAGTTGATATCAGAGATGGCCAATTCCAACTCCTAAGTTGATGCTTTTTCTCATCAGAGTGAGAGCGGAGTTATATGGAGTAGGAGCGGGGCAGAATGGAGGTGCCTATCTCTGAATTTTATGAAAACGTTTATAAAGCAATAAACTAATGTGCTACTATTTGATATCAATCATAGATTTAATTGTGTTCAAAATCTTATGTGTATTTAACCCTCGGATGCCCAAGCTAATTTTTGGAGATAATATGATAACATGTATTGATATTTCTATGATTTTGATTGCTGGACTGGTATTCTTGCCCAAATTAGATTGTTTTCCTGTTCAGTCTTGTAAAGTAATTATTAGAATTATAGTTTTCATTTATTTAGAACAGTAAATACAAAAAATTCCCTGAACAAAGTGCTCATCACAAACCAATTCTGAACAATGATAACATTTATTTCGAACTTTTCTATCTGTAGAACGGTCACAAAACGAACATCGTTTACATTTCGATTGTGTAGGGTTTTCACTGAATTCTTTTGAACATAATGAATATCATAGGCACAAGGGCGGATATATATAATAGAAATCTCGGGACAATAATAATCTTCTCGAAGATTCTGAACAAGAATATTGAAAATAGACTAGATGCGACGCCATGCACAAAAAGAATGCAAGAGAGAAGGGATATGCATGAGATGTAAAGTAGACAGGAAAGAAAAAAGAGAAATGTACTAGAAGAGATCAAAAAGAGACAGTGAAAATAGATGCATTTTTTTAAAGCTTTTGTCAGATTCAGAATAAAAGATGTCATTGGACATCTTATTAGATTCTGAGATTAAGAAATATATAAGAACAGAGTAAAGGACTCTGATCTGATTTTATCTGACTAAATAGGATTCATAAACAAAAGAAAGTTATAGTATTACATAATCCAAGTCTTGTCTGCTCTTATTTGATTCTATGTGATCTATCATGTTCTTTTACTTATTTGAGAATTGTTGATTCAATAGCTTCTATTACGGAGAAATGTACAAAATACACAATGTTGTGTTATGAAAGTCAATATTTTCTATTATTGTAATCGTAAAATCATTTTTGACTTCACAAATGCTTTGTATAATAGATTAGTCAAGGTACAGTTGTATCTTGGAAATGTTCACATAATAGAGAACGTTTTTCTTCACAAAATATTTCGACAGAAAAAATATCGATGTCCAAATTTTTCTAAAACTATCACAAGATGAAAAATTAAATTTTTTTCTATTATCCTCTACTATACGCTGCAACATATATTTTTGTATTCCTTATTTTTCTATATTGATATTATTAATACAGAAATTATTTTATTTCATATGGTTTCTTTCTATATTGACAATATAGAAAATAATATATTAATTAATTTTTTTCTACCATATGCCTGGGAATATTTTTCTATATATATAATATAGAAAACGATATAATATTTGATTTATTTGAACTTATATGCTTATACGTATATTTTTATTCTTAGTTTTCCATACTGATATTGATAATATAGGAAGCTTGTTAGCGTAGCCCCTTTGAGGCTGAAATGTGAAACTCACATATATTCTCTAGTCTCATTAAACTAATACAAAATATGTAAAGTGAAAAATCTTTTGTAGACTATAGTTATTTTGTAGGATAATCGAACATCAGAGTAGGAGTGTTTCTAATTTCTGCATTTCGAACAGAAATTTTCTTTTTCTACGGGCACCCTATTTTTTATTTTGCATTGTTACTATTCGCTCCTTATTATTCATTTTTTAAATTCGTTTTTCTTAGTTTAACATTCTTATTATTATAATCATTGAATTAATTGGCAAATACATCTATTTTACATATCCATTATATCTATAGCAGATCTTATGCACTATTGTGTATATATATGTTAAGTAACTCAGAAACAATAATGTTGATTATCTTTCAAAATTATAACTTCATCAACTTTGCAAAAAAACTATAGAAAGTGTGACGCCTGGTATCTTCGATTGCTAAGATCCGTAATGAGGAGTTGTCTATAATGGAGATGACGATGGAGGGAGGGAAGGGAAGCCGCAAAAATTCGACTTAAAACTTACACTCACTATTTTCTTTAAAAATATGTAAGTTCCCCAAAACCAATGATATAGATGTATTTCAAACTCGATGTCCAGTGATTCTAATGAGAGACGACACTGAGTCTAAACGCTTCTCATTAAAGAGAGACATATATTTATAAAAATATTTATTGGCATATGATTGTTTTCGTAAATGTCAAAATCCAACTCTTATTTTGCGTAGATATATATACCTATCCGCTAGTTGAGCGATCTTTCCCTAACATTTATAATAGAATTACGTTGTCTGTCATCTGACCTATATAATAGTATAGAATGTATAATGTGTAGACGGAATATAGGGTTTCATATAAGACGAATAAGTCAAAAAAAAATTATTTAGCATCATTGAAATCAGAAATGAAATGAATGAAATAGATCTTTTTCTTTTTACCATGTTGAACCATTTCAATTCATTTTCATTCCAATTATCAACAGACAAGTTCAATAAAATTATGTTTATGAGATAAAATTTGATATTTGACTACATTTATGATAATAATCAAATTTCATTTGATTTCATGTACGTATAGTCTAGGTTTGTTGAACAAACGACTGAGACTACACTATTGTCTAATAGAGAGTGAACGAAAATTAATCACCTCATTAGCGTGAAAAATAAAAAAATTACATGACAATGAAGAAATGAACAAATTGTATTTTTGATTTAGAAGTTATGAACGTAACGAAATTTTGTTAATTATCGGATTCCATGTTCAATCAGATCATAACTTTCTAGTAAACTTTCTCGAAAAGATGAAATCCTGCCATTCTAATTTTCAAACTAAATTTTCACATGAGTTGCTTAAGCTATTGGGATAGACATGGAAAGGAATGAAAACTTCCTTCTGATACTGAATATCGGTTTTGTATTGATGAATTTTCAGATTTCGTAAAAGAAATTGAGTAATTTTCCGCACGACAACTACGATAAAGCAAGCAGATATTTTTGAAAACAAACTCATAAAAACATGTCGGAATTATTACGAAAACAAAATCATAAAAGTATTTTCAAGCGAATATATCTGTTCAAGATTTTTGATTTAACCTAAATGAAACTGAACTCACAGATCTTTGAAAACTTTTTTGATTTTATTCAACTCAACTCATGAGTTAGGAAGATTTTCTTTCAATTTGACTCAATTCAATTCAAATCATGAATTGAGTTGCTCAGTTATGAATCGAACGCATAGTCACATGTAAAATATATACGGTAAAAAAAAATCATTCTACTTTTAAGAAACTCATCTAACTACTGCGCATTCTGTGAAAGTAACATATATGAAGATTGCTTGTTAGATTTCGAACAATTGTGAGCCTTTTTTCGTATTTTTCGAATATCTGAAGTTGAACAGATATAAAAAATATATATCTAAACTATCGTCGAAAATTGCCTATACTGAATTGACATCATTATTAAAATATATGTGTTATTGGAAAATATGTTAGAATATATTTATCAATTTTTTTTTGTTAGGATAAGAACAATACTAGTCGCGCACACTCACTGTGAGTCATTTCTATCATTGTATTCTTAAATAGATTTAAACGTGATTTTTTTACACGATTAAGATAAAAATGTAATGAAAAAGAATGAACAAATAAATTTGATAAAGTTATTTAAATATTTTTACTAATAACGTGCCCTTTTAACAAGGACTTAGGTGAGTACGATACTCGGTAACTTGTAGATGAATGCAACAACGATAACGAAGTCCCACTATTTTCTAATGGAAAAAAAACAAATATCTATTTCAAAGGAACACTAAATGCAGCAAAAAAGTAGACAGCATTTTTCTAATCGCAAATTCTTGATATTTTTTGTAACGTTACCATCAGGAAATGCTGCATTAGGATAAATAATATTGCTAAAAGTATTCTCTTTTAAATGAATACGATTCGTCTGATTCCACTGATTTTAATGATCTTCATTTGATACTCGTTGAATCGATAAACTTTCTATCAATTGATTTCTTTTCTCATTGATTTAAGCCATCAAACAGATTAAATCTCAGAATAGAAATTAAACGATTATGACTCATATTGAAGTTTTTTTCAACGATTAACTATCGACCTAGCGCTTTACATTGAGCTACTGTAATTTACTGTGATGCACCGAAATAAAATTTGGGTTTTCTTCTACCTAATAATTAATTATAGTACATTATTTTCAGTGACTAAAATAAAAACAGTTATCGATGATTTAATTAGAAACATTTTCGGGTTAAGCTTGAACATTTAAAAATAGAACGACATACTTCTTATTTCTAGTGAATCAAGTTAAACTATATTTCGTTGACGAGCATCAGATATCTGCCATCGTTCCAGAGTAATTACTGACATATAAGCATCTCAAGGCAAAACTCAAATCGAGCAGACATGAAATATGAATTCTACTTAATATATAATATTACTTTTAGTACTTGAAATAATTTAACTCTCTTCTTGGGTGCTATAAATTTTTACATAATTGGAGATAATATAGTGAAATCTACTAATTTGATATATTTCTGATTGTTTTTGTAGTAGTCTAACCCATTTCATTTCAAACTTAATTTGGTCACCTGTGCATAATTGGCAAAAAACGCATTTTCGTATACTGCAATGAATTCTAATAAATCTACAAAATATTCTGATTGTTTCGCAACGTGTAATCCTGATCTCAGAAAGAAAGAAATATTTAGGTGAACAAAGAATTAAAAACAAAAACTCAGGCCATCACCTTGTTAACCAGTATAGAACAGTGGTCGCTCTTGCAGAAGAATAAAAATAATAAGTAAACGTTACAGAATGTCTATAGCAAAGTGTGAGCATGTTGAGAAAAAGTATAAGAAAAATTGCAGCAATGTGAGAAGCTAAACGAATTCCGGGAGCTGAGTGAATTTAAAATATGCACGGTATGCAAATAATGAGAGACATGCATAGTTTCAAAAGAATCTAAGGAAGTTTAAAAGCAGAGAGTTTTTAGGGTTCGGAAGATTTCAAGAAATTCATATCAACCTAGAAACACATATACGTCGAGGAATGCAAGGTAGTTTGAAAAATCCTAGGAATTTTAAGATTGCCAGCAACCTGATGAATCAAAAGAATCTGTGAAATATGAGTGTGTGTTAGTGCAACAGCAAACATTATACCAACATCTTTCTCCCTATATCCACATCTACATTCACATTCACACCCTGGTCCAGGTAGTGGATAAGACCAGTTTAGATGCAATCAACGTAGTCATACATAATGAATTTTGATACGTATATGTTTTTAGCTTTTAAAATTAAAGTCGTTTTTCAGATCAGAGAACAAGTCCAGAAGCACATGAACAAAAATGCATATATGAACCTGTAAATGTTAAAATGATCATTTCACTTGTTTAATTTTCATTTTATTCTTTAAATACAAATAAGTCAAATTTTATGCCAGAAAACAGCTAGAAATGACAAACGACAGCTGAAGGTGATTGACATCTTACAGTTGAAAATTTCATCTCAACGAATCTGGTTTATGCTAGCATTGTCTCACGTCATAATGATATTTAGTCAAAGTTTATATTAAGTAAAATAACATCTTGCTGTGTGCAAACTATTATATAGTTCAATTACATCTAACATATATATGAATAGTTGAGTTTTTTTTGTTTTTTTTGTTTTATTTAAAAGAGAATCATTAATGGTATCTGTTAACTGCTGTATTCAACTTTCATCTTAATTATCTACTTGATAAAGCCAGAAAACAATTCTATATATCGTGAACATATTTTTTTTCTCACATCTTAATATTGTTGAATTGATAAACGGATCATGATTGGTTGAAAAAATGAAAATGGGAAATATAGAATCATTCTTACCTGATGTCATTTTCTTGGAAGCAACACTGGCAGATTGCATTGATGTCATCATTGTTGATGTCGATGGAGAAAATGTACTTGGTTTATGAACAATCGAAGAAGCTTTTTGCCCGTCCGATTTAGGAAATGGTGGTTTGACAAGTGTCATCGGTGGTATAATTTCTTTTAATTGAATAATATGCAGTTCAGGTGCTGGATTTAATTGACCCATCACTTCAAAATAGGAACCTGGCATAAGAATAATTTCTTTTTCGGTATCTTTAAAATATGAATATGCGGCAATAGATTTTCCATTAATACATTGAATTGAAAAGAGAGTACGTTGTCCATGTTTACCCAAAAATTGACTTTTTTCTAGTACTTCAATATGAGTCGTACAAGAACTTACTCCCCACCAGGCGAATTTCATACCAGTTTTGTATTTAGAACTTAAATCGACATCTCGAATACCCCGCCATACTGTTTCAGTTTGTGATGGTAGTTTATGTAGTGCAGTAAGAAATAATTTTAGGTACAAAAACCATGGTTTCAAATCTTCACGATTTTCAGCACGTAATGACTGATTAAGTACATGATATAAACTTGGCCCACCATCAAATTGCATTGTATATAAATGTATTGAAGCTGATTCTTCTTGATTTAATCCATTAGCGGAATTTTGACAATTATGTAACGCAACCATAACATTATCTTCGATTTCATTAAAAAAACTAGATACCGGTTCAATAGCTGCCGTAAGTGTAACAAGTGGTTTATCTTGATAGCCTTTGATCGGTGACAATAGGTGATCCACAGGCTCATTGTAAAGATCAGTGAAACGAGAGTTCTTACCAGGTTGCATTGCCTTGGCCATGTGATGTGTTTTAATTCACAACACACAAAAAAATAAATATCAAAAATCTAGAAAAAAGAAGAAATAATCGAATCATGGTTGTTTTATTTTCATATTGGGTAGCATTGAAATATAATGATGAATAAGTCAAAAACGGAAACAAAGCATATAGTTTGATGCTTGAATCTGTGTAGTATATTCTTGTATGGAAATGGTTATCATAGCATTTGACAGACAAAAAATAATAGTATTTTGATTAGACAATGACGAATTTCGAAATATTTTTGATCTTGAATGGAAACATGGTTGGCAAATATGACAGATTCTATACTCTACAAATTATCAGAAATTCAATTCAAATACTATTCCTAGAGTACATATTGATTTGTCATAGCAACAAACATTAAATCTTATCAACACAGTTCATTCGTTTTCTTCATGAAAAAATAATAAGAATTTTGATTTTCTTTCTGCAAAACCTCGAAAATGAAACGTATACGTTAAGTATAACCAATGGAATTCATTACACTTCATGGCTCTTCATACTATGCTGGCATTGCATTGTTGAGTAGGATAGTAAAACTCTTTTGTGATTTTACGACTGTTTCGATAAATATCTTGAGAATTTCTTACTATGATTAAAATTAATCTAGTCACGTATTCCATTATTGTCTATGAGAGTGAGTCGTATTTCAGATAGGGGTACGCGAAAAATCAACGATTTTCGATATTCAAAAACATGGCGGTCAACAGACTTTCAATTTGATCCGTTTGGAAGTGAGGTCTTACGAGGGAACCTTTTCAACTGTCCAATCGCTTTTGAGTTCGAACTCAGTGTGAAAGATAGACCCCAGTGAGGTATGAAAAACCCCAAAAGGATTAGTGCCCATAGGCCTTCTGTCCAGAGTTATAGGCATTTTACCGGATTTTTAGCCTATGGCACAGTATATACCAAAAAATCGAATGACAATATTTCGAGCTGAGATTTTGTCCAAAGATAGGTCTATGTACCAATAGAATGCCCTGAAAATTTCAGCTCAAAAGAATGTTTCAATCTCGGGATATTAAACTCCCAAAAACCGCGC
>CAJNOL010003955.1:0-18368 GCA_905250125.1 Rotaria sordida | reverse complement strand
GTTCTATGAACTTTCCGAACAATCAGATAAAATTTAATGATAAACAAAATCGAATTATGGTTGCTTCTTATTTATATTCGAATGGTTATAACTACTTCTCTAACTCTCCTTGTTAATGGAAGTTCTTTTAAATTTTATATTGCTGAGCATAACAATAATTAGATTTTAATGTGATTTAAAAAAAGAAAATAGAAATCATTTCATTTCCTGTTATTATAGGTCTTTTATATTGTCTCATAGAAACTCTTCAGAATTAGTTGTACAATAGTCATAAATGTTCTGATATTAGTGGCAATTCTTGAATCCTCTACTCTTATATTTTGATTAAAAACAGAATAAGCTGAACTATGATCATACAAGGACCAAGTATGATTTGATCAGCCTTCATGTAGGGAAGTCAGAAGGTCAACATAGAATCTTTCTTCAGACGAGAATATTTTAGTATAGAAAATAAATCTCATGACGTTTAATTTGTTACTCGAAAGGTCAGTTCTACTTGTCGTGAATAAAAATTTTCATGTTCTTGCTTGATTTATGAAGTACTCTTGCAGTAATCATGATGTAAAAGTTGGTGAAGCTCTTAATTTTTTCCTAAAAATTTCACGAATCTAACCATCGACAAAGAAGAGAGCCATGTTGAAACTGTCCGAGACAACGGATACTTTCTGATGTTTTAGAATTACAGTAGATTGGGGTACCCTATCTGTAACACAATCTGGACATGCAGAGCTTTATTTATTAATAAGAAAATGGATGAAAATACGTCGAAATCATGAAGAATCAGACAATTGTCAAAATAGCTTTTTTTAGATCCTAGCTGGAGAAAACAATGCTTTCGCTCCTAAATCCGTTATGTTAAGATTGATGTACTTCGAGTTGATGCTTGCGAAGCTCTAATTGTTGTCACCATACAAATTTATATAAAAGTATCTCTTGACAAGTTGAAACTTTCTTGGATTAAAGGACTCACTATTGTAGCAATTTCAACGAAACAATTATGTGAAAGTGTGGGTATGGCGTGTATGTGTCTATACGCATGAATGCACTTCGAGTCTTTTGTTATTTCCGACTACATCGGAAAAAAACAAGAATTATGGTGTCTCTCTGCAAAAAATCATTAACAATATCAAAAATTTTTTAAAGTGAGATGCAAGTGAAGAGAAGAGATACAATCACAGCCACAACTTTACATTAGTGTACTTTTGCAATAATATGATAGAGGACTTCCTTTTTAGATATGGGTTTAGATTAAAATTGGCTAACAGAAGAAAAAAACAAGAACATTCTTTTTTTTGGATCTTCAATTATCGATTCATAATCCGTCTATTTTATTGTAGTAAATTGCATTTCTTGGTTCTTACAAAAAAGTTTGTAATTCTAACAGATTAGTCTAAAAATTTGGTATAATCAAGATGTATTAAACATACTCTTATTTATTTATTCTTCGGGAATAAATTGAGTATCATATTACGTAGATTTGAGATCTTATTTAAGCCTCTTTCATTAACAAAATTTCATTACTATAAATAAAACGAAAAAAAAAAAGACTGAAGAAGTTTAGTCATGTTAAAATAAATCTATTCATAGTTTTTATTTTGAATTTGTATTGGCAGAAGAATAGAATGTTATTTCTATTCTTGTATTGTTGCTTCTATTAGTACAACTGAAGGGTGTGGATATGGCTGTTATTAAGTGATAGTTGACAGATTGGTCTTTCCATTAATGACATCCATCGAAGCACACACATACCCAGTCTTAGTAGAAAAATTATCAACTAATAGAAACAATGAATAACACTATTACATCTTTCACATAATATAAATTGAACAATGAAGTCAATCGAGTTTCTATCTACCTTGATTCAATTACAATATCTTTTGCAATAATTATGAGCACAATCAATATTGAAGTGATCTCTCTCGTCGAACTCTTTGATTATGTTCGTGCACCCACACTCACCCCCCCCCCCCTCATAAGAAATGAGATAAATATATGGTACCAAGAAAAAATTGCTAGTTTATTTTATTGTTAGTTCATAGTTCATGTAGTTTTTTACAATAAAAAAAAGGTAAACGTACAAGAAACATTTTTTTCTTGTTAATATATTGCTTATGATAATAACACATACAGTCACTGTTTTCTCTCTTTCTCTTGAGCATTGCGAACCATTCCTTCGCAGCCGACCATATGGCCTATTTTCTTCTCTGCATTGCCACTGATGACTGGACACTCGCATGTTCTTTCATTTGCTGCTCTCATTTTTTCAGCTGCTTCTTGTTTATCGTGTGCACCCGAATCTTTCCAAGCTTGACTACCTGTAACATTGCCGATTGCTGTTTCAGCAGCTCCTTTCACATATTGAGCATGTCCACCCAAAAGACTTGCGTTGCTTTTGTCAGCCATTATTGCACTCAATGTAATGTTGATAGTGTATACAGTAAAAGTAAAAATGCGATTGCAAACGATATAAGATGAAAAGAGAAAAAGCGAGTGAGAATATATACAGTAGGAAACAGAACGGAAAAGACAGGATGGCAAAAAAAAGTACAGAATGTGTCATACAGAGCACTCAGAGACATCACGTTGTAAGGTTAAACAAAGACACGAGTATTTCTCTTTTCCATCCATAACAATCGAAATTGTACTGGTTGTATGGAGTTAGAGAGTCCTATGGAATAAAATATCATTGTATATATGTTTGTTTCCACGTGTTTAGACACGTGTGTACATATCTTTATAAAGATTTGAAACGATTATTCGAAGAAAGGGTGTTTCGAAATCGCAATTCTCGGTTTAGATCAGCCATCGACACGTTTTCATATGTTCACAAAATCATGATTACATAGGATGTAGTTAGCCTGTCTCATCGAAAATAGATATCAATAAGACGTTCAAGGACAAAAATTTATAAAAACTTCTATATATCCTTCTTCAAATAATATTTTAAAAACACCATAGTATAAATGTGTTCAAAATTCTTTATTACAGTTCATGAGTCCCATTCAAAAAAAAAAAAAAAAAAGTCTCATCCGTGTATCGATTGTTCTCTATCCGACGGTGTTACTCTTGAGTCATTCCTGGAGAGACGGTGTCGTCTCTTGGTCTGAAGATTCTCAATTTAGAAGAAACTGATTCATCTCAGGAAACCTGTTAGAGATATAAAAACATACCTCCTTAGTGGTGGAACAATCGAGGAGCTCAGTCACTCTACTGAATGTTTCCAAAGAAGTCGAGTCTTCTTCTCTGTTTCCCAGCATATCTCTCCGTACTGCTATTATTTCAGTAAAAAATTCTTGAACTTTTCTTAAAAGAAACGAAAAACGTAACAATTTTACGTCACTCATAACTCAGCACGTCTTATGACACACCAAAATCAGAGTTTTAGCTCTATTTTCTTTAATAATGAAATTGACTATTAGTTTTTAGTTGATCAGCATAAAAGCAACATTGCCAATTTTACCCAATGTAAAATACATCAATTTGGAATCAGATGAATATGTTGATCTCGATTCAATAACATTGACTCTATGGCTTCTATTAGCACCGAATGTGAAAGAGTTGGTTCTAGGTTATATTTTCAATTATTGCTATTTTCTTCTAACATAATTATGAATTGATTGAATTATTATTTTTCAATACAACTATATTACATTTGTACTCGTACAGTAAATTTTCAACATATAAATATTCGTCTAGGTGGAATTTGATAGATCCAGAGTGAGTCATATTTTTCTGCCTAAGATATTTCTCTAAAATATTCTCTTTTTGAGATTCGCTAGGATTGAAATAAATGATTGTATGCATTCGAGTGAAATTATAAGTGTAAGCATACATCCAAGAATTTTCATTTCTCGCTGCCCCCATAGGCATTAATGATTTTGAATTCCGAACTAGAAGTTGGAAAGTATAGTGATCAACGGATATGTTTTCATTGATTACGTTGTGCTTTGTTATCTATAGTTGCTATCGTTCATTGTCTGCGTTTGTTTTTTTTATTTGCACTAATATACCGTATTCTATGGTTCGTAACTAATGTCTATAGAATATTAACGTCATTTTATTATTTCAATCAAAAATGTGACATAGAATAAACCCATTTGAGAATTGCAATTTTCATGCGTCTATATTTTTTATTGTTTCCAACTTGCTTTTGAATAGTAACTAGAAAATGAAGTGTCGATTTTCGGCTTTCTTCTCATGATTTGAATGGACGTTTCGCTAGTATATCAGTATATTTTACAACACACAACAAGAACTGTAGAGGACGAGCGATCGCATGCCGAGATGAAACACTGATAAAGTTCGTTTCAGTTCAGTCGTGTCAAATATTCAGAAAATCGCTGATATAAGTATATGATGGGCCGCAAACATATTGGAAATGCTTCACCGAGTGCCATGTGTCTTGGCGTATCATTTTCATCTCTATTGAGAGACGTGCTTACATCTCTGATTTTCTGGATATGTGACACTATTAGAGACCTGCGGAGTCAAACTTTTTTGACTCCGACTCCGACTCCGACTCCGAAATTTTTTTCCTATATAACTCCAACTCCGACTCCGGAGTTTTTTTCTAAATGACTCCGACTCCGACTCCGAATTTTTTTTTCTCAATGACTCCGACTCCGACTCCGAAAAACTCCGAAAATTTTTCTTATTGTAAATCAGCAGCAGGTCACATGTACGGAGATATTATGTAACTTAAAGTTAGTTTACCATCACAAATAAGGTCTGCTTGGCGATTATTGTGCATGAATAAATAGATATGTAAAATATTAGATAGAAAAACTAAAGCTGATTGAGTTTTCAAACATTTTTTAAATATTAAATATAAAGAGTGGTCGTACACTTCCGACCCTTCTCTCTAGATTGACGTTATTTATATGAAATACATATATAGACAGTTGATCAAAGTGTGTAATTTTGTAGAGAATGATTAGAGCTATCATCTGAAAAGAAATAGCTCAAACTGTGTCGGACTAATCAGAAGTTATAGTCATTTAATTAATCGTAGTTTGGAACAGTGGTGTACGCAAGGGGGTCCGCGCCCCCTCCCCCTTGAAGAGAAGTTCTCCGTGGGAGAGTACGGGTAAAAAAGGTACTACAACACACATTTTTTAAAAACTCCATTACGGGACCTCTCCTTGAGAACTTGGGCCCCTTCCTTGGGAAATTTCTGCGTACGCCGCTGGTTTGGAATGATTTCCGTCAAGTTTTCGTGTACTTGACGTTAGTATTTTGAAAAAAACTGCTATTTAAGAAAAGAAAAAAAATTTTCGGAGTCTATCAAATTTTACATCGACTCCGACTCCGACTCCGAAAAAAAAAGTTTGACTCCGGTTCGACTCCGACTCCGAAAAAATTTTTGTTTTCAACTCCGACTCCGACTCCGACGGAGTCGGAGTCACTTTTCGGAGTCTATTGCAGGTCTCTAGACACTATGCTCATTCGTTGGTGTTAACATTTTGTGTAATAAGTATTTAGTTGGTTTTTGCCAGGTGAATTCTCCATACATTTCATTATTTTTACTTTAGGTCTATCACACTTTTTGGTAGAAATGAAACCAAAGTGAGCCTTTTGTTTTTTTATTTGCATTTCCACCTGTCGTCAAATTCGTTTACTAGCTATTCCATCGAAATCAAAAGCAATCCATTTCGGCTAATGGATTATCGGTGGAAATCGACGAAAAATCGAGAAGTTTTTCGAGAAAACAATCTTTGGAATAACAAAGCTGTTAGCGCAACTTCTGTGAGATTAAAAGAGTGTCAGTGTGAGCATTTCCTTGATATGCAGGGTGTGAGTGTGAGTATGGTTTTTACCTCTAGTCACAGGCACATGCACATCTACACCCTCGATTTTGAAAAGTCGACATAGGTCTTGTTTATAGGCTTGACAGTGTATTGAAAATCTAAATAGTCGAGCATGTTCTTGCTCTGTTCCGTAATCTCAAAACGAACATGATGAACAAGTGACAGCTAAAAAGGCAAATATAATGATTAGATCGATGATTGCATTAGAAGCAGATCAAACAAGAACATATATGATGATCTTGTGATAGAAATATATAAGTTTAAAACTTATTTCTTCTATTTAAAAAAATTTCTAATAGAAATACGACTCAGAATATATTCTAATAAGTTCAATTGATGTGCGTATAATTTTGTTAAACTAAAGTTTCGAGTTCATTATTCTTAATTTATCTTACAAATCAAAATTATATTCTATAAGCAGCATTCATCTATGAATCAATGTGAATTAAATTTTACATGAATTATTTACCGAAACTTGTAGTGAATGTATCTGAAAGAGAGTAGCAATTTTAGCTACATCAATCATTAATTTTATTTTGTGATAAAAATTCAAAATCATCAAAACATTTCATTAAATATTCCTCAAGAAATTCTGTTTTTTTACTACCTTGAACAAAAATAAATCGATTATATTTATGAAAATAATCTATTGATTTTTTTAATGTTACAAATTAATCACTTATATTGTAACCAAATAAACAATATAAAGTATCTTGTATTTCCATTAAATCAAAACTTGGTGGTGGACCACACCAGCACCTATTGAACATGTTTGCATTTGTTCCCAACAATCACATGTTGGTGATATATGTGTTTGATTATAATTAACATTATTTAAAGCATTCGTTATTTCGTCACTTGTTGATATTTGAACATAACAAACATCAGTCGAATCACATTGATATAATTGTTTATCGCATATTGTTGACATCATACAACATGTATCTAATGATGATGATTGAGTAAATGTTTATTGAATATATTTTGATGATAATGCACTTTTATTAATAGATATTGATTGAAACATATAATTTGGTTTATCTCAATACCAATGAATAAAGAATAAGAGATGATGGATCGATTCTGATTTGATGCTAATTTTGTTATTAATATAGCAAATAAAACAAATATAATTGAAAGAAGAATTTCAGTAATTAATGCTTTGATATTACGTTTTGTTCGATGAAATTGTTTTATGAGTAATCTGCTTATTTGTACGGCTAGATAACGTATACCAATATAATCGTATATGTATTCCATTCATCTTAAAATAATTATCAAATGTAAACTTTATAGTGTATTTCTTTTTAAAGATAAGAATGTTCAATGATTGTGTGATTACTCCGATCATTTTTTTATGAAGTCAATAAATCTTATTGTAAAAGATATTTTAGAGTTTTTGGTTAGTATATTCAGAATGAAATGTATTTTTAAAAAAATATTAAAATGATGGCAACATTTTTAACTAGTTCAGATCGTGTTGAATACTCGGGTAACTGTCTAAGCTATTCTTAACAAATATATGTATAGTGATAGAAGCATCTTAAGATTCGATCAAGTTCAGATTTGAACATCGTTGACTTTCTTGTAAGATGCTGAACTTCCTCAATTTTTAGAGCAAGTTTTTTTTTTATTGAGTATAAATCTATCATAACTAATCCGAAAATCTTTTCGTCTGATTTATTCCCATTCTTTTTTTTTCTTTGAGAAGGAGGAAGAAGAAGAAAAAATAACTATGCTTTGTGGCAAACAATGTTTTCTACTAGCAGATTCAGTAGTCCAATATGTACCTATCACAACTAATGCTAGTTGTAGTAGTTCTAAGCAGTAGACCATTCAGAGGTAGATTTCTTGCGTTCAGTTACGTGAGTGTCTCATACACACTGGCTAAGTATGTACTATTTACAAGAGCAAATGTTTGTCACAATCTAGTCAACATGTTATCGGACAGATGGTTCGAGAAAAATAGCCGTTAGTCATTTATCTATGTTATATCACTTAAACGTATATTAAATTATTCTTGATTATCATTATTTTTTTCTTTCGTTTTATTTTTTCCAAATCATCCTTTCAGATGAATTTTTAGTCTTTTCCAACATGATATAAGTTCATAATCTTCTGATCGTTTCTTTTTATCAGCTACATAAAGAAGACTATTATTTGATAAGTCATAACTTTTAATATGATATTTATTTTTATTTTCATCAAGATCAACAAGCATTCTTGAAAATATTTTTTCTGTGTTCAGCATTAGCGATAATCACATATGTGATTTGGTCACTATGTTCTTTTTTAAATGTATATGAGACATATAAGATTTAAAAAATTCTGTTAAAGATTCTAAACGTATTGAAGAATTTGTATTAGAATTATTAGTTATATGCAATTCTACACTAATTGGATCAGGTATATCATTTGTTGAATCCTAGAATCCAAGAATGACAATAAGAGGTCAATAGACCCACGTTATTTCTAGAACCGAATGTGATCGGTCCTATACCAGAGTTTTTTCCATTAGTATGTGATATCCTCTGTGGGTGTGGAATGTGAGTGTAGGTTTGCGTGTGTAGGAACGGAAGACACTCACACAGCACACCCATATCACAATCAAACCTATGTCCACTCACATGCTCGACACTCTATCGAAATATAGGTGTGGATGTGCGGTGTAAGTGTCTCCAGTTCCTGGACATCCACACCCTTTCTGATTGGTTGGACAGATAAACAAACATACATTTTTTCATTTTAAATTTGGTGAACGTGAGCTCCGTTTATTCAGTAACACTAACTACAAGTACAATAGGTGAAGAATAACATAACAAACATAAAGGGTGTTCCAGAAGTTCTGAAGCTTTTTAAAAATGCATCGTTCTCGCTTATAATAAAAGCAAACTCTTTGAAACTTTGGGAGATTATTATACATGCTTAGTACTAAATAACTACAAAGTTTGAGATCTATAAGTTGTACTATGGATGAGAAACTGTAACAACACTGACATGTACTATTTTTAAAATTTTTCTGGTAATCGTCAGGGTGTGCAATATTGTTTATTTTGTCTATATCTCGGCTTCGGTAAATGATAAAAATCTTGAATTTTTTTAAAAAGATGCGCCGTGAAAAGCTCCACAAAAACTGTAACAACAAATCCCTATTGACTTGTGTTAATGATTTCTGCCATACTCAAAATGAAAAACCTATACGGTAGTACTACTTCTCACCATATTGTGCGTAATAAAAAAAGTTTTGGAAGACGTTTTTACTTTCCAATAGGAAATTGTTTATACAGCTTTTGTAAAACTTTCGACGGCCCATCTTTTGGAAAAAAAATCAAGATTTTATCATTTTCTCAAGCTGAGATATATACTTAAAAAAAAGGTCTTTCAAAAGTTTTTTTTATTACTCACAATTTGGTGAGAAATAGTATTATCATGTAGGTTTTTCATTTTGTGTATGGCAGAAACCATTAAAACAAGTCAACAAGGATTTGTTATTACAGTTTTTGTGGAGCTTTTCAAGGCGCATCTTTTAAAAAAAATTCAAGATTTTATCATCTGCCTAAGCCAAAATATAGATATTTTCGCAGACCCGGAATACAGGAAAATAGTACATCATAGTGTTGTTATAGTCTCTCATCCATAGTGCAACGTATAGAACTCAAACTTTGTAGTTATTTAGTACTAAGCATGTATAATAATCTCCCAAAGTTTCAAAGAGTTTGCTTTTATTATAAGCGAGAACAATGCATTTTTAAAAAGCTTCAGAACTTCTGGAACACCCTTTAGATAGCAGAAGTAGAGAAGATTGAAGAACATCAACGAAGATCACATTGAAGTGAAAGTGTATACATATATATAAAAAACGATAAAAAACGACAACGATAGAGAAAATCACTAATATATATGACAGGAAAGAAAAAATCCATATATGTGTTATATATAACACGTACAAGAGAATAGGAAAACACCAGATATATTTAATAGAGAAAAATACATATGTGATGTATTCACACAAATTGGACAAACCTTGAACATTCATTTAACACCCTTTCTTCCAGAAAAGAGAACATATTTACACAGTTACAAAGTCCGTTCAATTTAAAGTCTGTATCGTAGTGCATCACCAAACGTTTCCAAACAGCAATTACCAGCGGTTGCACACTCCTTGGTAATTGAATTCAACAGATAAGTTATGTATTTCAAGGGGGCTCTTCCACACGAGCACTTCTCAGTTTTCTCGAGAGGGCCACGCTTGCGTGTGTCTGGTTGCCATTCCTTTGGTGATAAATTTAAAAAAAATGATCTCTTTAGTCAATTTCTTACATAAATTTCAGATCTAGAATGAAAGTAATTTCACAAATATACTTACATGCCGAGCTTCATTGTACCAATCTTTTTTGTTGTGGCTTTTAGACAATAGAACACGAATGAATCGTTCACCTTTACCATTTTTCTTCGTCGCTTTCTTCACTTTTGAAGATTTTTTGTTGAGCCGATCAGCTATAGTCTGTTGAATTTTTTGAATAGATTTCATTTTATGTTCTTGTGATTTCTTAAGCCTCTGTTGAGCTTGAAATTCAAAATAATTTTCCAATCTATTTCTTGAACCTTGTGAATTTTCCATCTTGAATAGTTACTGATAACTTTAAACAAGTAATATAATCTTAAACGATAAATACAAAAAATTTAAAAATCTTGAAAGTATTTTAGATTTTTTTAAAGAACTCTATCAGCTTTCGAATTTTCCGTTTTGAAAACTTGAATATATGCTATCTTTTGTCACGAGAATACTTAGAATACGAAAAACGCAATCGCATATTGCCGATAAATTCCATAATTAAAAACTTAAAAAACATTCTAAAGTCATTTACACAGTAATTTTACTGGTTGATTTTATTACAAATTTTGAGTACATCGATTTCACTTCTTCGAAATAAAGAATCAAACAAGCTATCATCACAGAAATTCCAGTTCATTTTTTCTTATCGTGCCAATCGAATAAAATGGGTAGTTAGATAAATTCAATGCATTCGGAAAACTTTTCAATTTAACATTACTTAATTTAATTTTTAAGAAACTTTTCCTTTCAACTTCATTAAATTCTGTGCTAATGAAGAGATTTTGTAATCCAATTCAATTTGATTCAATCGTCTTTAAAAACTTCAATTAAACCTATTGATTTTACAATTTGAATACAATTGACTTGCACACACCTGAATTTTATTGACTTTCCAGAAACAACGATATTCAATCGAAAATCTTTTCCAAGATTTGCGTTTATACTTGTTATCTTGAAAAAAAATTCTCGAATTGAATTCACATTTAGAGACTTCAGTTGAATATAATGATATTTCAGTAATTTTGATACAATAGTTTCATTTTTCAATGTTCTCAACAGCATCTCCGACTTCTTTAATAGCATAACATGATATTGGTGGATGTCTATCAATTTCTATTAAACATTTTGTTTTTTTTCGTACATTTTTACTTACTCGATTGTAACAAAACAATTTCAATTAAATGAGTCGTCATTTCAATAACTTTTACATATACGGTTCGCTTTAAGAACAGTTTTATTTTATAGTACTATCACTTTTCGAAACGTGCAAGCTGAAGTGATTGACTTTTTCATGAATTTTAATTTAAGTTATTGATTTCTCAATTCTATCTACGTTGCGTCTAAAAATTTGATTCATGGTTATCGATTTTTTCAAGATTTTGTGTGGTTTACACTTGTTGTAAAATTTTTGTAAATATTATTGACGTTTCATAAAATTATCAACAACGCAATTTCACTTGTTCGAACGCAAGTGAGATTATTTCTTTGGTAAAAGTCCTGGTCATTCAATTCATATTGAAAGATGTTTAATGGAACCTATTAGCTTCTTAAACAATCGACTAATATCTATATGACGGTGATTTTTTTCTGAATCTCATTCAACTGTTGTGAGATTTCATCAACTTCAATCTACTCAATGTTCTTTTTCATTTTTTTTTTATTGAATCTCTTGTTATTTCCAAGGAAATGAAATGCAGACAGCTGACATTTTAAACATTCTTAAACGAAAATCGATTCAATTCGTAAAATATTTCTATGTAATTACTTGCGTTGTAAAAAACCTAATTAAACAAATTTCTCAAAGTCAAAGTGAACTGATATTCTTTCACAAACATACGAACGACACGTATATTGATTTCGAAAAGATTCTATCGAAATGAATTGTCCCTAAATTAGTTCCTGTTGAATCGTTTATTTTTTTAGAAAAAAATTATGAATCATGTTTGAGAATAAAAAGTTTTGGTTCAATTTAAAAAAAAAAATTTTCTCCTAATTGATTTTCAAACTTTTAAATCGAACCAAGTGTCTTTTCAAGATGATTTAAATAAAAACGAATGGATCTCTAAAGATGTAATATAATCAGTTCATTTTTTCTCATATAGAAATAGAGCAACATAATTTAGAACTCATTTAGCATGTTTTCACTGTGCGTCAGAGCATATGTATAAAGATAAAAAAAAAAATATTTCTAAGCGTCCTCAAACATCATAATAAAGCTTATTCAAAAAAAATGTATAAAATTCCCAAAAAGGTTCAGGTTCCACAATGGATTGGTAGTACCTACATTCCTGAATAAGTAAGTGGTTTAGTCGCTTAAAATGCATAGATATTGTTTTTGATTTTAATACATTAAATGATGAGCTAGAAAAATTAAATATAAAAACGATGCAATTCCATTTGTTGGATAGACATATTAACTAGACAATCCAATGCTTCGATTCATATTATAGATGATTTGTACCACAGACGAAACGTTGTCGACGATAACAATAACGAGCCAAGCTATCGAATGATCTACTATGTGAATGCGATGAGTATTTATACTCGTGTAGAGCTAAATTATCATTGGATATTCTTCTAATGTTTAGTGTATCTTATGATTGTAAAGTGTTTTGATTGATGATAACGATGACAGGTTGTTTACCTTCCGTTCATTGAAGATAGTAACATCTGAACAGTATCATCATAGACAAATGATAATGTCCAGACGCACTTGACGTTTAGTCTATCTTATTGTTCTGAACTTTTTGATTGATGATATATGATAACGATTTGTTTATATTATCTTCCTTTCACTTGAATTCTCTTACCCCTATGATACTTACAAATACCATTTTATAAAAAATTCGTTTTCATGAATTATATCTTTGTCAAGTGAACTGAAAACATCTTTAAAAAACCAAGGATGTCTCTACAATGATTGTGACATATATGAATGATAGCTATTTCATTTTAAACTTCTCTTCACAAGGACAGTTAGCAACTATAGCGTCCTAGACATCAAACTAACTATTTTTGAACATAATACTTCTTCACACATTGAACTCTAACCGATTTCTCAGACGTAAAGGTTCTTACACAAGGAGTACTTGCTATATCTTCCTAGTCGCCACTGTTGATATATTACTAGTCCACAATAATTACAGGTTTTGAATTCCATTTTTAATAGCCTTTTATCAACTTTTCTCGAGAAAAAAATTTACTAAAACTAGTAGTAAAAAATAAGACTGATCTGGAACATCCAAATTAATTAATAACTAATAATTAATAATTAAATAGTGGTTAATTAACTAAAACCGATATCAGATTCGGATTCTTCGACCAAAACTACCTTTGGTCAAGTTTTATGTAAAACTGTTAATAATCAATGACCAATTAATAAATAATTAATAATAAATATATTAAAATATAGATCAGATTCGTATTCCCCGACCGCAATTACCTATATTCGAGTTCGATGGAAATAAAACCTTCTCTTTTCACGTCATTCTCAGATCAGTCAGCGAAGTGCGGACATACAAACAATCAAGCAATCAAGCAGACAATTTATGTTTGCAAGGCTCTTCTCTACGAGAAAGAGAATATGATGAAAAGCAGTATAAAACGGCAAAAAAGAGCGGTCGAAACGACCATCGTAACGGACATCAGTTTTTGCCGTTTTTCTCCATTTTGCAGCGGATCGTACACGATCATCGTAACGGCAGTCGTTTTTAGCCGTTTTTGAGTTGTTTATGGCCTTTTATGGGCCGTTCTATACGACATGGGTAAGATACATTTTCGAAATGATCTAAAAAGTTTTCATTATAAAAAATATTGCTAATTATTTTTGAGATTTTTATATTATTGAGTGCAATAATATCTACTGAGTTGAATAATATCGAAATCATCTAATGCTTATGATATATAAATAAACTATTATTAGTAGTTTGAAGAGAAATTGCTTCTATTTTAGTTAGAATCACTTTCTAAATAGAGCAGTAGATGAGAAATGGTCAAGAAATACAAAATTCAAAAAAAAATCATTCGATTTTGCTGTATTCATTAAACAAAGAAAACTTTTTATTTACAGACGCAGGTCTATCAAAACGGGATCTTTACGGTAGTATACCGGATAGATTCGGGTCGATCTCGGTCCGTATTAATTCGTATTTGCTGGCGCAGAAATACACACCGTATTATATCCGTATGGTAAACGCACCGTATTGGGCCGTTTTCTCTCTGTTTACAGATAAAATTCGAATCTTGAGGTACGATTCTTGTATGATGGTATTCTAAGATTGTGTAAGATCTTCTATTATTCATAGAAAATTTTATAGAGTTCAAATAGAGTTTTTCATCGATCTGATCGCTCTGTTCTAATCTCTGACCTTCCCCCTTGCCTAATCAATCGTTCTTCATTACCTCTCCCACTTCTCATCATTTTTTATCCAACATCACCATAGCTATGCATCTGATTCATACTTACCATTTCGACGACGTTAGCAAAAATATATCTAAATAAAAACAAATAAAAATTTAATATATAAAATTTATACTTACGTATACCAGGATATTATTAAAATATCTAAATAAAAATAAAAATTTTATATAATAAATTCATACTTGTCTATTCCACGATAAAATTGAAATATCTAGAAAGAAGATATAAACTTTGTATGCAATGTTCTAGTTGTCTATTCGATGATATTATTAAAATATCTAAATAAAAAAAATAAAAGTTTAATTTATAATATTCATACTTACACACACTGGAGTATTGTTGAAATATCTAAATAAAAAAATAAGAATGCTATATATAAGAATCATACTTGCCTATTCGAAAATTTAATTGAAATGTCTAAATGAAAAAAAAATATAAACTTTATATATAAAATTCATACCTTTTCGACAACATCGTTATACTATCTAAATAAAAACAAAAGAATTTTATAAATAAAATTTATACTTGTCTATTCGATGGTATTATTGATATATCTAAAAAAATAAGAATTTAATATATAAAATTCATACTTACCTTTTCGACGATAAAATTGAAGTCATCTAAATAAAAAAAAATATAAGCTTTATATATAAACTACATACTTGCCTATTCAACGGTTTTATTGAATTATGTAAATAAAAGATACAAATTTAACATATAAAATTTATGTTTACGTTTTCGATGATATTGCCAAAATATCTAGAATAGAAAAAGAAGAATTTTATATATAAAACTCATACTTACCTATTCGACGATATAATTCAAATATCTAAATAAAGAAAATAAAAATTTCATCTATAAAATTTACACTTGCCTATTTGATGATATTGCTGAAATATCTACATAAAAAAGAAAAATTTTTACATATAAAATACATACTTGCCTATTCAACGATATAATTCAAACTTATAAATAAAAAAATAAAAATTAAAGTATTAAATATATAAAATTCATACTACCTATTCAACGGTTTTATTGAATTATCTAAATAAAAAAAAGTATATAAAGTTTGTATATATAAGTTAATTTTTTCTTTTTTTTTCAGCCATCATTATTTTTTCGTGATGACAAAAAAAAAAGTATACGTAAACGAACATATTTGTATTAGAAATTCAGACTATATATATATGTGCAGAAGCAAACTCAGATTAATTTTCTTATCTTTGTTTAAAATATTCTTGTATCTCAACATATAGTCACGTCTATTTCTTCTCACGTTCTTCTACTTGCTTTCTCTTTTGTTTACAATTCAAGTGAATTTTTTTTTGTATTTTATTCCGTTAAAAAAGAACATGACATTTAACAATAAAAGATAAACAATTATTCTGACTAATATTGAAGAGAAATATGCAAAGACGTGTAACTATGAAACTCTTAATAAAAAATATACGTTTTTTCTGTTTCTCGTTCTGGCATTTTTTAAGTTATTGATTACGTGAATATACCTCGATGCGTATGATTCTCTTTTTTCTCTTTCAATATAACATATTGTTTAGTATCTGATAAGTAATATAATAATATTCTTATATCTTAGATTCTTGTTTGTATTGAATCTTTTTATAGAAGATTTTTTATTTTTGATATTATCACAACAGTATAGTTGTTATTTTAACAAACTTTGTTGAACAGTGTTACATTCAAATTTCTAATTATATCAATGAAGCAAAAAAAAAAAATTAAAATAAATGATACCTACTGCCGCGTTTGTTCAGAAATTCATTATTAATTAATCTTTAATTTCTTTCCATCATCTTATGTCTTAATATTAATTCAACTTTTCTTTTGAAAATTTTTTAATTCTTTCTAAACTACTTTATTTGAGTGATATTCGATATCATATGTTGTGTTCTTTTTGCTAAAAAATTAATTTTACGTCATCGAATGTTTTTTTTTTCATTCATGTTATGTTTATAGAAGAAATCTTGTATATTTTCAATGCATTAATATATTTATAATTCCATGAGAAATTTTTGTTATATTTTAATCTTTATAAATGAGGTAATGTAAAGCAACAATTGAAATTTAATCTAATCAAAAACTTTTGATAAGCAATATCGTTTCAATTTGTATTACTCGAACTGATAGTCATGTTGAATATTTATTTATCAACTTCAACTGATATATAACAAATAAAAAATTATATACTTATATCATTAACAAGTCATTCTGATGATATTTCATTGCTTTTGTTAAAAATAAAAAAAAATCATATTACTAATCAAAAGTTTTTGATTAGATTAAATTCCAATTGTTGCTTTACATTATCTGATTTATTATTAAAATTCCATGTTGAATTCCTTTCGTTTGTATTAATCTTTATAAAATTAGAATAATTATTTAAATACTTAATATCTTTTGATCAATATTCAATATTTTTCATTTTTTAAGAATGCAATTTGTTTTGAATTATAAGACAATTCATTATCTGTAATAAGTGAGAGTTCTCTGAAATTGAATTGACAATAATATATACGAATATGATTATATATATTTTGAAAGAATTTTTTAAATACTTTTTAAAAAGAAATTATAATAATAATATTAGTCTTGTACTGTATAATTTGGTGTATTCATGTACTTGTCACATGTTATAAAACGATATTGTTGTTTTTTACATAACACTTCTAAAATTTTATATCAATGTAATATGGTTGAAATAAATTTATTGAGGATGTGGATGTTTGGATGAAAGGAGCATACACCCACAAGCATACACCCACACCCACACCCACACCCTCTTGAGAGCAACTGCACTTTGCAATTGTTCTCCAGCTTTTAGTATTACAAGTTCGAGCAACATTTTGTGGATAGATGAATGTACAGCTACTCACGAAAGTAGATGTTCTCATGCTCACTTTCATCCAACCACTCTCAAATAGCTGATCACTAGAAGAGTTACCTTCCTTGTCGTATTATTTCTTTGTTTTCAATTTTAAAACGGCATGCAATAAGAAGCATTTAATGTCACTACATAAAAAATGCGAAAGTATTTGTGAAGATATGAACATACTAGTTTGATATGTAATCGCTGAAAATAAACAAGAGAAATCAATTATAGATTTTGATCAAATGGCAATCGATTTACAAAAGAGAGCATCAGTAAGTTATTTTTTCATGTAAATGCGTCAGACTGAACAGTAACATTTTCCGAAGTACTATTTGTTTTAAAATATAATGCCCTCTACTGTTTTTTGAATAACTCAAGAACGCAAACAGCTAAAGACTTGCGGTTTTCACTAATCGAAAGAGGAAACAGAGGAACGTCTTTTTATTCAACATTGTATAAGACGAAATCATTTTAAAATCAGTCATTTTTGACAAAAAGTAAGAAAATATGCTTAAAAATTAAAAGAAATCTATAGTATTCGTGTAAATGAACAAACGATTTTGTTTGTTCAATATTAGAATGTGGGAAGATAATCATTTGAATTATGTCTTGAACTATAGATCTGAAGTCTCTCTATCTAGATAACATGTCAAAAGCAAAATTTCATCGAAATGAATAGTTTTTGTAGTATTTAATAATAATATTTACTAGTAGGTCCTGCTTTTGTCCTTGAAGATCAATGAAGTAATCTATGTGTTATTAAAGAATCTAGCAAAATCCACAAAATACTTTTTGTATTCATTATTCTCTCGTTTTCATGATCCTCAACTCTCGCTATTTATTCGACTTAATCTTTATCATCGCCATCAAAATGTCATTCACTCATTCATTCAATCTAATCGAATGATGTGTTCGGTT
>CAJNOL010003954.1:0-18373 GCA_905250125.1 Rotaria sordida | reverse complement strand
AAAAAAAGACTCTCTCAAGGGTGTGAGGATGGGTGTGGGTGTGGTTTGGTGTGAGTGTGGGTGAGGGTGCGTGTGAGGCGTGGGTGTGTGGATGGAGGTTGTAGGTATAAGGTGTGAGTATGGATGTGGGTGAACCTAAGACTCACACTCACAACCACACCCACACCCTAGCCCTGCTTTTGCTCACTTGGGAAGAGTTTTAGCGAGAAAGTTCTAATCGTTTTTCAAATTGATTTATAGTTGATTTTGACTTTGATTTTTCCAGCTTTCAAGCCATTATTTTACAGACAAGAGATACAATCAAATCATAAAACTCAATTGTATTCAACGGTTTGTTGGTTTTTTCGGTTCTTTATTTGTTTATCTGGATCTATATTATAGTACGAGAGAAATATGGTCGGCTTTGATGCAAGGAATATAGGAACTATCGATTTAGCATTTCACTGTAGGATATGCTCACTAATTTTACTGGAACCTGTTGAACTTCGCTGTGGACACCGACAGTGTAAGTCATGCGTGGAATCTACAGATGGGTAAAGTGTAGATTCCTATTGATTTATATTATTCAACTTTATCTTTGCATTTCCAAGCGAAGTAATGAAATGTCGAGAATGTCAAGAAGCGACTCCAAAGAGAGAGATTACAATCAAAAATTTGTTGTGTCTAATCAATATTGTTTTCTATTGCTTTAGGTGTTGTTTGATCAAGGTTTCACAAATGATATGCAGACATTAGCTATTGCTTTTTACTTGTGTAACTGGGACGGGTTGCTGAAAGATTATGAGGTATGGTGACCGACTAACATTCATGTCGTTAGGACTTGATACGCTACTGAAAATTATAGCATACATCGACAGCATTATAAAATTTATACTGAAATGCAAACGAATTTGAATAGTGAGCTAGGTGACGGATAGTTTATCTTCAGTGCGTGAAATGAAAACTACCTAGTTTTTAATGAACGATATCGAAAGTTTGGCTTGTTCCTAGACACTTCAATAATCTTATGTTGTTTGCTAGTCAAAAATCGATTTTTCTGCCGCTTTAAATTACAGGATCAATTAATAATTTCTAGTTGATTAATACTGAGAGCAAAGGTCACATGATTAATGTCCGACTGAATGAATGTAGTCGAATAGTTGTATATACTTCGTAACCAGATATTTTATTTACTAACACGCATCTTTCTGATTCCAGTTAGCTTTATATTATATAATATCCATATTGATCTATGAATTTTAATGCGATTGGTGTTACATTAGAGCAATCCATTTCGCATTATATCTCAGCACATAACGCACATCTTCTGTCCTCTACGGAGCTCATCTGTGGATTAACAGCGCGTTGATGAGCATCAGTACAATGATGTAAAATGACAAATCGACTAGCTGAGTATGACACTTCTGAAAAAAGTTTTCAGCATTCTACTGTATAACAATAGTTTTGTAGTGATGTGTGGTTTTTTAAGATTCACCTAATACAAGCTCATCCGAATCCAACATGTGAATATTGTGGCAAAAGATTCGATTCGACGAATAGTCTCGACCAACATAAAGTAAGCGAATGTGATAAATTTACCGTATCTTGTGCTCTCAAAGATTTTGGCTGTTCGAAATCGGTCGTACGCGTTGAAATGTCGACTCATTATATGACTGAACAACATCAAAATGCACTCATCACTTTGGTGCGTCATTTCATACTCAAACTAACAGGTGACAGACAAGAACAAAATTCCTATATGGATATGGATATCGTGCCTCATTCTACTATGATTACAATTCCACCTGATACTAACAACATGAGTGTTCAGTTGCAAGAAATGTATGAAACGATTGATATTCTCGCTGAAGGAATTCAAACATTGAATGAAGATGGGCAACGTCTCAGTACTGAATCTCTAAGACTACAGAACGGGACAGATGTTCTAAATCGTAGTATGGCAGCACTCAAACTGAGCATTCAAGAACAGGACACTTTTATCAATGGAATCAAACCTAATCAAGAGATTCTTCATCAAGATGTGGCATCATTAAAACAACAAGTGGATGATCTACAGTCCGTTTCTTATGATGGAACATTCATATGGAAGATAACTGGCGTCAGAGAGAAAATGAGTAAAGTTTCTATTACGTTTCTATTTCGCTTACATAACCTCTCTATTTCACTATTCACATTCAAATCATTCATGTTTTATTCCGATACTCATATAAATCTATTTTTCATTATCTGCTTTGTGTTGCATTCGATTGATAGGTTATGAACATGCTATTGATTAAAGTATTTATTTGTAGCTGATGCCGAGTCTGAACGACAAACTTCAATCTATTCTCCTTCATTTTATTCATCCCCAACTGGCTACAAAATGCGGGCACGTTTGTATTTATATGGCGATGGAAGTGCTCGTCGTACACATATGCCACTTTTATTTGCGCTTGTGCGGGCTTGAATGATGCCATACTCAAATTCCCATTTAATTGCAAAGTCATATTCTGTTTGTATGATCAAACTCCTGCACAACGACATATCATCGATTCATTTCGACCAGATAAAAGATCGAATAGTTTTCAGCGACCAAGATCTGATATGAACATAGCGAGTGGTATACCAAAGTTTTTCCCATTGGCAATGATTGAACAAGATGGCAATCCATATGTCAGAGATGACACCATGTTTATCAAAATTCTAGTTGATTTTGGTGTTATGCCCAAAACACTGTTACCGTATGCCTTGAGTCTCAATCCAGGTTTACCAACACATATCCAGCAGATGATGATTAAGCAAGAGGCTGAAAGAAGAGCACAACAATAATCTCAGTTACAACAGCAAGCATCGGTCACGTGAGTTTACCACAGTTCATTATACAAGCAAATCAAATAATCAGTCTATTGTGTTTTGAAATTTTTCTGTCCTCTATTGTTGTAAATATGACAAAGATGTTAATCATTAATTTTTTCTTTCGTATTGAAAATCATTCAAAACTTGCCAGATTTCAGAAATCAAATCAGTTAATTGTTTAGAAGAAGCAAACATAATCTCGAATCTCTTTAGGTATTAAAGAATGTAATATATTGATTCAAATTTTGTTTAAGATAAATATGATGATCAGGTACACAAATTTTAGTACAGATTCGTAGTGTAGTAATTGAAACTTGAATTCAGCTATTCAAGTCATTTTCAAGTATTCAATAATTAAATATTTGAAGTTGCAAGCATATAATCATTAAGAGAGGCTTCATGAGAGAACCGAGAACCAGAGACAGTGGTCAAAATTTAAATTTTTGATCTTTTATGTACGTTCGAAAGGCCATAGTCTGAAACCAAAAATTCAAATTTTTAGTTCATGTGGATATTCTATAGTAAAGTCAGTGGCGGATCCAATGTTCGGCGAACCGGCGACCGCCGCCCCCTCGCAAATTTTTTTTTCAGCAGAAATGCAAAAAAAGAGTTGTACTGGCTCGAATAGGCTTCAAAAACCGTTATTTGACTATGATCGCCGCTTCCTCCGACAAACCGTCACTCCCTCACTGATTTTCTGGATCCACCCCTGAGTAAAGTGGATGTGAGTGTGGAGTGTGGGTGTGTGAGTATGGCTGTTTGAAAAGAGAGAGCCACACTCACACCTATACCCATTTGTAGAGCTAATCCAAGTGAGAGAGCGAATTCGGACGCGACATACTTTGGAAAAATCCCCAAAAAAAGTCAATATTTGGAGTATGAGTGAGATTTTTGCTCGATGACCCCAGTCAAAAATGGCATAATTAGATGCAGAATTTAACTCTGCATATAACCCAACCAAGTAGAGAGCCAACCCAAGTTCAAAAACAAATCCGCACACAAAAAACTCAAATATAGGACTAACTTTACTTACGTTCTTTTTGTGCAGTTGAGAATTGTTTATACGTCACAACTATGTTGGCTTTTTGCAACCACATAGTATACAGGTTGATTACGTTATTTTTAATAGTTTTATTTTCCATAAATGTAAACAAAAGACCAATACAATTATAAATGAAATTCGATATGAGAGTCTTGAGCATTATATATCAAGAAAACCGTTTTGGGCCAAGAAGCTAATACTTTATCAATATACAGTCAGTCGAAAAATTATTGAAACACCTAAAGCTACTCTTGCACTTGCTCAAAATGAGTTTTGGTTCAAGTACATGCAAATCTCATGAAATTTTCAGGATATGTTGAGACTGTAGTGGAGAAGCTGTACACCATGCGGTTTGATGGAGATATTCACCAAACAATGATAAACAATAGTTAATTTAGCAAGCCAGATTTCTCTATCCAGACCCATTCTACCTCTTTAAAATTCTTTTGTTTGAAAGAGCATGTTAAGATGCAAAGCATGGTAGAGTTCTTTTCTTTACTTAAAAAGTAAGATCTTGAAAAAAACGACTCTACCATGCCTTGCATCTTAACATGCTCTTTCAAACAAAAAAACTTTTAAACAGGTAGAATGAATCTAGACAGAGAAATCTGGCTTGTTAAATTAACTATTGTTTATCATTGTTTGGTAAATATTTCCATCTAGCCGCATGGTGTACAGATGAAAATTTCATGAGATTTGCATGTGCTTGAACCAAAACTCATTTTGAGCAAGTGCAAGATACATGTCTCAATAATTTTTCGGCCGGCTGCATACCGATAAAGTATTAGCTTCTTGGCCCAAAACGGTTTTCATGATATATAATGCTCAAGACTCTCACATTGAATTTCGTTTATAATTGTACTGGTTTTTTGTTTATATTCATGAAAAACAACGTAAACAATCTGGAAAAAATTTTTTTTTCATACCTGTCTGAGATTTATCAATTTTCTGGTCTAGATCAAGAGAAAATAAAATGTAAATTATATGGTTCGATAGAGTAGTCAATGCTCTATTCAATTATGTTAAAATAAGAAACTTCCAATGCTCTACATAAATACAGCAAACTACACAAAACTATTAAAAATAATGTAATCAACGTGTATATTTTGTTTCAACATGAAGTCGGAATTTTTACTTGAGTAGCATCAAAAAGTCTTTACAATTTTTCACTGAAACACCATGTATTTCCTATTAGATGATCAAATTAGGACAATAAAATAGCTGCCGTGATCGAATTAAGATGCGCGGCCTAATGAGGTCATAAAAGTAGTGCAATGAGTATAGTGAAGATGGCGATAAATATTAATAAAAAATATACAGAAAGATAGGTCGTGAGTTCAGGAACCGAGTGATATAATTTTTTTATCAAACCGAAAAGTTTTTTCGTAAGAAATAGCTGTTTTTCTGAGAACTACCGTCAAATCCTATGCAAATGACCAAATTAGGACAACAATGCATGGAGTGATTGAATTAGGAAAATAACAGAACGAGCAAAAGTATCGACTGTACGCTTTTGTAATCGTCAATACTCATTTAGAAATATTTAATTGTTAAAGAGAAATCGACAGAAATGTAGAGTGTCACTTATTCTATTCCAGAAAAAAGAATGAGCTCAAATGGACGTTGTAGAGCAAAGATATGAGCTTTTTTCTAAAAAGTATCGAAATTGGTGATCGAATTTGGACCTGTCACTCTACTAATTTTCGTTTGTTTTTTGCTAGCACGTTCGCTTTAAAGACATTTTCTTGCTGGACGTTCGCTTTATGTGCATTATATATAAAGCGAATGTTTTTGATTTTTGATTTTCTACCACTGATTACTCAACTATGTTTACAGCTACGAAACATTTTTTTATATGAGCAAATGCAAAATTTTGTTTTTTTTTCCTATGATATAAAAATAATTACTTTACGACGAAAAATGACAGAGATATTAGAGTCACAATGAAGACCTATGAGATACCCATTCGCTTTAGGTACACTGACTCTATATTTGGTTGAGATAACGTAACACTTTATATCGAAATATAATCGCATTAAACAAGCTTGTAGTAAATTTATCAAGTATAGATCATTGATAACAACAGACGAATTTACATTCTAAAATAATTATAGAATCAATAATAATTTTAAGAAACTTGTGACGTTTAGGGCCAACGAAAACTACATTTCAATTTCTTTACGTAAAATATTTTCAAAACTTTCTACGTGTGTTTTATTTGAAATGAAGATCATGAGATATGGAATTCAATAGGTGTCGTTTGTTTACGGTGTTACATATACGAACGTAGCTGAATAGACAATGGCGCTTTGATAGGAAGAAAATAAATATATTTCACGAGAAGATAAATAAAAAATCGAGACTCTAGCTTGAAAATCTTAGCTCAAATTTTAGAACTTTCAACTTTTATAAGTAAAGTCTGAAATACTACGCGACATTGTTTTCGTTTTCTGACAAAAACTATGTCCATTTATTTAAAAAAACCCTTTTAGTCTAGGGAACACGGAAATCTTTAGGACTCTCTAAATGTTAATATGGGTAGCAAACTAGAGAAGATATAAAGAAACGAGTCTTGAAACAACTATCATCATTGGTTTAGGAAACTTTTTATTGGATTTTCTAATGAAAACTCCAGGAAATGACTGAGAAAGAGTACATTTTTACTTACAGTCTTTTTTCTGCATGTGCTTTTGTTTCAAGATGGGTTTCATTTGAAAATTGAACTTAATTAATAATAAAAATAATTTATATCGAATAAATATTCATTTTCCATGGGAATCAATATAATTTTATTTTGATCAATTGATATTTCTAGAAAAAAAAGCTAATAAATAATTATGTCTATACATGTAAGCAAATGAACATTACGTTCTTGTTGTTTGATTGATCAGTTAATATTCTTTATATATTTAGTTAACATTTGATGATCAAAGTATTGATGAAGATGAAAATCTTCAATCAACAAATGTTTTGTTTGGACAAGTAAGTTATTGAGACTTATTTTCTAATAATTGCCATATTTGTTGTAGCAAGAATGTGGCTCTTCTGCGGTAGAAGACATTCAAAAATGAAAAAGATTGTATTCAAAAGTGAGATTTAACAAATAGTAGAATGAAATTTATCATGTATATGTTGAATGTGTCTTTCAATCTTCAAGGTATGTAATACTAACCCATGTTTCATTGTATTTTATTTAACTATTAATATAAAAAGAAAGAGACATCCTTTTCAGATAAATATTATTTAAGAGAAATAAACTTACTAAAATTGTAATTAACAGAATAAAAATATATGGAAATATTTAATCCATATAAGAATATGAGTTTCTCTTGTAATTATTAAATATGAAAAATAATAATTGTGTGCGACGGGAGGAAATTGTTCATTAATTATTCTTAAATCAATTTAAATTCATAATGTACCAGGAAACATAATTATAAGTTCTAGCCGATCATTTTCTTTATCACTGGCGGAACAAATAGACCTAAATAGAGAAAATTTTAAATATTATAAAAATGATTTGAAAGAAAGATTCTAATTTGTAAAGTATAAGAAACATTTTGTTTTTATTTATCATTTTTTTCTCAAACGTTTGTATTATAAATTATGATCAACTATAGGCTTGTATTTATTTGAGAAATAAAAATACTGGAAAGGACAATAATTAAAATATGATTTAGCAATAATTTTTGAGCAATAAAAAAACTTTATTTGAGTATTTTTGTATTATTAAATGTACAATAACTAATTCATTAAGTAGCAATAGTAACTTCATATTTTAGCAATAAAACAAAGAAAAACTACATTATTTTATATGAATTAGAGAAATAAAAAAGTTATTTATAATTAAAAAAAATGAAAAATGAAAAAACAGTATATTATTGTGTAAGTAAAGCTTTTTTGCTTTAGATAGTCTATCTCCTTTTCTTTTTATATTTTATTTTGTAAAATTGAAAAAATACGTATTTGTATATATAAATAAATTCATATTGCCTTTTGTTAACGGGTGATTGATCTAACACATTAAGACTGAACTACTACTTTATTGGAGAAATGATAATTATATATATGAATGAGCTAGGAAAAAGACTATAAACCCTAGAAAGAAAACATGACAAAGAAGGAAATATGCCTGAACAATATCAAGAGAAGAGAAATATCCAAGTGAGGAAAAAGAAAGAAGAGAGAAAGAAAACAGAAGATCTATGCATATAATAGAATTGATTTTAAAATTCAGCCTTCTTTTAAAGGCGACTAGTTGACTTTAAAATATTTTAAAATCAATTAGTTGACTTCAAAATAAATTTTAAATTCAACTAGTTGATTTTGAAATATTTTAAAGTCAACTCCGACATATATATATGTCGTACTTGTTATCTGTACGACATCGTAGAAGAGAAGAAAGGAAGAAAAGATATATAAGCGAGTCACACTATAACATCCTTTTTATATAAAATTTACCTTTAGTTTAAATAAATTATTGCTCATTCCATATATTTATTGCTAAATTTCATTATTGCTCATTTAAATTATTTGATTACTCCATTAAATATAAGTCTCAACTATGTAAAGGTTTTTTATCCTCATCTTAGAAATCATATGAAATATTCTAACCTGTAATTATTTCTTTTGGTTGGTAATTTTATCAATTGTGATATCATTTACAATGAAGCCATTTTTTGTGATACAACATTCTATTAAATAAGAAAAAAAATGCCAAATTATTATTTCATAAATGAAAAATTCGTCTTTAAATAATTAAAATTTCACTTTAAGAGTTGTATAGAATTATCCTAATTTGAAAAAATATTTGATATAATATTATTAAACAAAATCGAAGAATACGTAGTAATAATTTTGCTTGAAACTTAGTTAAGAATAACTGATTATATTGAGCAAATATTCTTCACTGTCATTTGTATGACTAAAAAATTGTGCAGAAAAAAATAACGTTATCTCATGATAACTGATTTTGTGAGTCTTCTCGAAAATATTAAGGACGGAACTTGCTACCGAATACAGCTGCATTATTCTCCCACTCGATAATATTATTCTGCAAAATCTATGATACGTTCTAAGAAAATAAATTTACAGGACTTGGACGTTGCAGAAAAACAGGTTAAGAGAGTTTTTTCTTATATGAGTATTTTTTTTTATTTAAGACTCAACCGCTCGACTATCTCAAGCTGTTGGTACTACAGATATTCAAGATATCGGTGCTAGTGATCTCACTAATTTCATCTCAGGTAAAAATATATCTTCTAGAGTTTCTTTCTTGTAACTTACCTTAATTTATTTTAGGTTTTGCTGCTTCTGATGATATTCCATCAGATAATCCTCCATCTTCGTCCACTTTAGGTGCTGAAATTCTGCATAATGCTGGTCGTCAACATCCTTCAAGTTAGTATAGTATAATATTATTTGGTATTTCACACCATTTCTTTGTTTCCAACATTTTGTATTTGACTTCGTTTTTCTTCATTTTCTACAAGATGATGTTTACTTTTTCTAAAACAAAGAAGGAAGAAACGCCAAAAAGAAAATTTTTGAAAAAAAAAACAGTTGGAGTAGGATATCAGTATTATCGTTTGTGTTTGAGATATAGGATTTCTTTTGATAAATGGCAAAAAACTAAGGTTGTCTGTCGCTTGATATATTTTCTTTTAGAGTTGGTAAGCACGGAATAGAGGATTGGTCAGTTTTTTTATATAGAAAAAGAATCCTTGTGAACCCTGTCACTGCTGAAGTAAGGTTAAATGCCTTCCAGCAAACATTGAAAAGTTGACGAAACTAACGTTTAATTGGATTTAGGATAGTTACTCGTAAAAGCATTTTCTCGCGAGTGTGGATGCAGATGCTGGTGTTTAAGTAGATGTAGAAACGTAGTACACTGGCACTTATTCAGATCCACGTCCACGTGAGTAAGTGTCCGGCCTTCCTTTCAATGAAAAGATGGAAGGCCAGAAAGGTTGACTAAATATGCATGGTTTGTTAAAATATCCATGAAATACTAATATCGAAAAATGTTGAATACTTCTATTTGAAAACGAAGGATTAAGTTATTCAACTGTACAAATCCGTGTGTTAACGGTCGATACAAATTATATTGAAAATTCTTTATACAATGCTGGTAAAAGGGTGTCCAGAAGCGATATTAATAGTATTACCGAAATCAGTTAGTTGGAAGTTTTTTTTTCGATAAAATTGCATACGATACCTGTATCATACTTCCCCCGGCGAACTCAACATATACAAATAATGCACCATGTTGTTTGGTCAAAAATCTTATCAACAGATGAATATCGACTGCAATTTACTATGTTTTGTATTAGTTTTGTTTTAGTACCTACACATTTCATTTTAATTTGTGAATATGTTTATTTTTTAACATCTTTTTAACAGAAGAATCGAAGGGAATATATATGATTTACGATGAGACACAAATGAAAGTGATATGTGCGAATTTTCGTCTTGCTTACGTATTTACATAACTTTAATATATTCAGAATACAATAATTGTTCGAAATTTTGAATATTTTCTTAGGAAGAAAATTAAAATATTTTAGTATTTTTTTAATATTTCATCTACATATAATATTTTACTTTCAATTTTAAATAGGGGAAATCACGCGTTTCTGTTACTAATTGGTTTCTCAATATTATATTCAACGATCTATTATTATATGATCACATGTATACCGTAGAAAAAGCATCTACACCTAAAAATTGAGTCTCTGTCTTTGTAGTATTAAGCGGAGTGTTCTTTATAAATTTTTTTGATAAGAGCCATAACGTCATTGGAAATCGTGACTGTTACACATATAAACTTATATTTCATAGTTCCTGTAAATGATGAGTCATCTGAATTTTTTGCATCATAGTATGATGTATGACGAAAAAAATATACACCCGTTGATGCGCGGAAGAAGAAAAAAACGACTCATTCTGTGCCACTCGAAAAATATATTTCAGTCTAAAGAGAAGCTTTGTGAAAATTGGAATCAACGACTAAGATAATTGATTTCTACGGAGAGCAAAAGTAGAGAATAATGACTAATTGTTGATACCAAGGACAAAATCTACCTTTTGTTCTTTTCGTGCAACTCAAAAAGACGTAAAACAATTGTAATTGTTGGAATACTTTGTTCTGACTAGCTATGCGAATTTATAAAATACTTATAAAATATGAAAGGTGACAAGAGCTTTGTAGAATACTAAGTCATCTTAAGGATACAATGTCATCCGTAGTAAGAGTCATTTTATAAAACACGATTGAAAAGAAGTGTTGAAGTGAATAAAAATGGAAATTTGGATTCCAATGCTATCCTCTCCTCCTACAGACCATAACAAATGTAAGCATGGAAACGTTACGAACTATAGATGGAACTGGTCTGGATTTTTGAAGATCTGTACTGGCACCGGTCGAAATAGATCAATCCAGACCAGTACCAGTTCCATCTGTGTCACAACCTCGCAGATGCCCTAGGAACGCCTTCTCTCCCCATCCTTCCCTGTTCTCATCACAGACTGTGACAAAACGTTAGTGACAAACCAAAACAGACGCCTTACCGTAATTTTTTTTTGTCATCCACGATGTTAATAAGCAGCTTGATCATGTCTCACATGTTAATCTCAAAGAGATTGCGCTAACAAGGTTTTACTACTATTTAGTCACAAACTAGATCCCTATGAGAGATACCTATTCGAAGCACAGACACGACATGTAAAAGTTTAACTGTATTTTGTATGAGGTTTATTTTGAGATTGAATTTGTACAAATAGCATTAACAAACTTCTACACAATTTCTGTTTTCTATTACATTAAATAAAGACGAGATGCGTAAAACGAATGCAATAGAGTGTTGAGCGAAATTACAAGGCTCTTTGATGATGAAGCTCGAAAAATCGCGCACCCTGTGAATATTATTTTTCGCGAAATAATGCATTCGTCCTTTTGAAAGAAAAGAAACCTTTCAATTCTCTTGGAAGAAAAACAGCATAAATTACTTTGACAGTCTGTTTAATGGTTGGTGGGGAATAATGTACAACTTAAAAGCTGAATTTGAATAACGATACATTGTTGAGCTATTAAGTTATTGAAATCGCTGCTACCTGTGACGAAGAATGATGACAATGAATTGGCAATATACTAAGTCAAATTTTTAAGGACCATCAGTGTTGAGGATGATTGATGGGTCGAGCATCTACCATTTTCAAATCATCTTCAAAGTCATCTTGTTCATTCTGAATATAAATTTCTATAACTCCGTAGATTTTGCGTTGCCATATTTCAGTTTAAAAAAGTATTGAGTATGTCAATTGCAAAATTTTTGTCTTTCTCCATACAATTTGATACAAAGAGTATTAGCTGAAGGAAATGGAATTACCAATGTATATTTACATACTTCTCAGGTAACATATATACTAAAGATTAGTTATGCACATTTAATGCAACAGGATTACTTATCATGATTTACTTTAAGACTAAAAACGACATAGCTGTAGGAAATTTGCTTGACGTTGCTTATAAATTGTTTAGACTATAGATGTGCAGGACCAATTTTGGTCCCGGTAATAGATTTGACAATATTTCTATAGACTGGAAACGTAATAAATTGCCAAATAATACGTTTTGTGGAGAAATATTTTCTCTACAAATAAGCTTATCGTGAACACTGAGTGATTACCATAGTCGCAGAAAATGACGTCAGGATCGACCGCGACCGGAACCAGTTTGGTTCTGGTTGTTATACAGTGAAACCTCTCTAAGTTGAACACTAACGGGACTGTTCAAAAAGTGTTCATTAAAGGAGGTGTTCATCTTAGGGAGGTCTCACCGTGAATGAAGTTTATATATGTATACAGTATATAGTTAGTATACACGAATGATAACGATACGCCTTTTATATTAATACCTGTTATGATCAGTGCCAAATAAAAAAGTATCTTTTTATCTTGTAATTCTCAGCAAGTGTACGATAAGAAGTATTATTTCCATTTTGACAAATTAATTGTACTTTTTCAGATAAGGTTAGTGTGTATTTTGTCGCCAATTTATAATTGAAACTAGAAATGTGCGTTGCTGTCTCACACAGAATCGATTAACTCATCGTGGACTATTCACTTTCATTGTTCTCTTTGTTCCATACATACGACAACGCCTGTTATGGCGAATTGACCGTCCAAATTTAATTTATCATTGCTTTATTATGTAGCCTGTTTTTGTATCTCCTTATTTCATAGACGAAAGCGTAATTAGTCAGTGTATGTTCATGATGCAGAGGTTTTTTTGTACAGAAATAATCGAAAAAAGTGTTCAATGTTCAGAGTCGGGAGGTGTTCATCTTGCGGAGGTCTATTTACAGCAAAAATCGATCAGGGGGACTGAAATATCTGTTCAAATGGGAGGTGTTCATTATAGAGAGGTGTTCACTAATAGAGGTTTTACTGTATTTGCTAAATTATTTTATAACGAAATTTTATGGAATATTTAAATACATGCAAGTAGAAAGAGTAAACATTCCTCTATAAAATGCATGGCTGAACGATAATTTAACAATAAAGTTGATGAGACAGCAAGCAAATCTTTGATGGTGACTAAAAAATTTTTGTCGCCGCGTTCACATCTCTAGTCTTGAACGATGGAACAGCTTATTGGAAATGAGCTTCAGTTGATAATATCGAAGCGTTTTCTTTAGTGAAACACGATCTGAAAAGAGTTTTGAAGTATAGGGGTAGGAATTTTGAACTCATTTCCTCTATCTTGCCCACAGACCGCCACAGATACTGTAGTAGTCACTCCTTCTAGTCGCAGACCATGATAGACGCCCTAGCAACCCCTTCTGTCTCGTCACAGACCATGATAAAGACAGATACACGGTAAGAAGCTTGATCTGTTTCATATTTTAATCCCTCAAGAACTGCGCTGATAGCTTTTTTATTCGCAGGAATTGCTTCTCTTTTAGATGAACGGAAAGTAAAATTCAGCTATTTAGATTAGTATAACGTTATAATTTACTGAAGACAGAAAATCCTGTTTGATAGAAACATATTTATTTCTACAATAAGTTTTCAGAAGTTTGACAGTTTTATCAATCTTCATACGAATTTTTTCTGAGCAATAAATTAGAGAGTAAATTTTCTTAAGTTTTTATAAACTACTACTCATTAGCTTTAAAAATAAGCCGATTAAATGAGGAGTGAAAACGACAGGTATGATCACAAGGTATTTTTTTCAGGCTAGCTTTGCTTTCATAGTTCACAGATCAAACTATAGATCGGTGAATTCTTAGAAACGGATTTAATTTGGTAGCGTCGTCTATTAAGACACTTATGGTCAAGTACTTTTCCATTTATGCGGCATAATGCACTTAACAAAATCGTACTATCAAACTAATGCAAGCGCTTTCTACTTTTATCAATTCAGTGGCTCGACCAAGAGCTGCACAATTTTTTTGTCTGACTTGCCTAACAAAGACACCTAATCCTGAGAGCTTGATTTGATCTAAGAAAAGTGGCATATACGGCATGACGTTCCTATGCAGCATTTTTGTCGAGTGGGACTGGACGTGATCAAATCTATTAAAGTCCGTCACTTGGTATTATAGATACTAGGATCGTCGCTTCATAGAATTCTGCTCTTAAGGAACACACTAGGCTCTTTAAGTCTATCTTTTCTTTTATTTTGCCATGAGCCACTGTGTGTTCCCCAGTGTTTCTGATTAGGAAGAGATGGAAGGGGCTTTTCTTCACCAAAAAATTGAAAAAAGCCAGACTTTCTGCGAAAATTTTGAAAGATAATGGATAAGTTTTGTAGGAACGCAATTTTGACCGATTATTTGTCATTTTTTTGTGGTAGAAAGTCGAACAAAAACATTTTTTATGCTCAAAGTCTTGCAAAAAGTTAGTAAATCTATCATTCATTGTTCAATTTCTGCCGAAAATTCTGAAACAACACTTTCTGCTAAAATTTGCTGACCTTCTGCCCGTTTTTAGTCTCTTCCAGTTTTCAGAACAATCGGAAGCCCTGATGTTCCCAGACTTTTGAGAGGATAAAGGGTGTGGGTGGGTATAGGTGTGAGAAGTTAAAAAGAAGATCCATACCCACACCCTTCGACAAAGGTTTGCTTTTAGAGAATCGTGTGGTTTGAAGGATAAGCATTCTATACCACCCGTAATGCCCACTGTGACTTTGTGAGAAAAAAGATTCATGGACATAAAAACTTTCAGGATTTGCTTAGTTTCGCTGTAACCTATCAATAGTCAAAAGATGGAGCCAAAACTCGGAACCAGTTAGGATACTTTCCCCGTCAGAAATATCTGCGTTTCGGTGCTATTGAACAACTAAGCTAAAGACATGGGAATCATTAATATGTTATGACGATATCTTCTCGAAAATGTATATGTTTTATGGACACTAGAAAAATTTCTTCTGGTTATTTCTTATTTTAGACGCTTTTAATGGTACATACCAGAGCCTTCAGAGTCTGCATGGTAACCACGGCTTTCAAGTTACAGGAAACGTTGTTTTTAGCATTAAAGTGACAAGTAAGGTTTAGCAGAACTATCTTGATTAAAGCATGACTTGAATAATTTCATAGTTTGTGATTCTGCTCAACTGATTATCGATGACACGCCACTTGGTGTACAACCAACTTAAAATAAAGGTAGTATATGTCTTTGTTAACAGCGATATGGTAATAAAAGATAAGACCTTCATAGAATAGAAAGCTTCGCATGTAACTGTATATATAGATATTCTCAAACGAACTTACCTATGAAAAATTTATGATACATAAAGTTGTCATATGATAAGATGTGACAGCACGAAAAAAGATAGGAAGAAGGAGAATATATTGAGACAGGTAAAAATGATAAAAGACTCCTACAAGCACTTGCCTCTATTGATATGGTGGAGATAAGAAAGTTTCTGAAAAAAGTTTCATTCATTTTTCATTCTCCTGAAAGCATTCTCATCAGATGACAACTTCCGGATGCGAGCCTAAATTTTATGCTCTTTTAAAGTTTGGACTCAATGACCTAAAAAGAATATTTTGAACGAAAGCTGATTTTGTTGCATTTTTTATTTTCACTATTAGAATTTGAAAGTAAGCGTCGAAACATTTGTTCGTATATCAGGTTGTAGAACAAAGTCTACTCCATGAATTTTACAATCAGAATGTCTCTTGTTCTCTTCATAAGCATAGATGTCCATTACAATGAAAAATCTGCTCCTACGGTGATTTTTTTCAAAAAACCTCTTGAAATTCCTTGTGGTTAGTACTTAGAACTAGGACTGTTAGTACGAATTCACAGAATTCATTTAGTTTCTGAGTTTTATGCTTATGAAGAGCCAACTCTGTCCCAATTCATGACTTTTTGCAATGTCTCTCAGAAAGAATCTACCACCGTGCTGCTGTCGCAATGATGCTTTTTTAAATTCCACTACTGCCCTGAGAATAATATTAGCGCTTCCAGAGGCATCTCTATTCGTAAGGTACGTAAATTCCCAATTTACTTTTACTTTCGGTCTTCTAAAAAACACCATTTTGTTCAATAGTCAATTTTGCAAATATCTAATCTGCAACGTGGCAAAATTGAACAGGTTTTAGTGTCTTCGCGAAGGTAGTTCTGAGGATCAGTAAGAAATTATTTATTCGTTATGAAACTTATGTTTTAAAACGTGAGAAGATTGGCTCACTGCGCTCGATCAAAAATATATCCAGCAGGTCTGAATGCATGTCCAAAATGAGCATCGAATTCCGATCAGGAACTATTATCTTTCACTCATCTAAAGTACACTCAAACAAGTCAAGAATGAACAGAATATTGTCCAGAACCTTTGACCCATTTTCATGCCGGCTAAACTATTTTGAGGCCTTTTGTACATTTTCTTACCACTTTTGAGAAAAAAATAGACGCAAAATTTCTAAGCATATATTTGTAATGAGAACACAAGTACAATATTAAGTCAGTTTTCCAACTGTGTAATGAGACTTTTAAATAAGGAGTGAAAAATGTCCAATCATTCCGTTCAGAAACTTTTGTACCATTTAATATAAACTAAATGATCATACAACGAAAAGCGAAGAAAAACAGACTGAACAGGCTTGCGCAGGTTTATTTTACGTCTCTGCCTTGTAAAATAGAAAGGTCACTATAGTACGCGAGAGAGACCGACAATATCTTCCTATCATACTAAAAGACGAAATTTCGAAATTTTCAGGATATAACAGGAAAAGCTCCAGATGACAAAGGATGAGTGAATTTATTCATACGTGGCGTCTATTTATATTTAGGTGGACGACTTTTTCACCTCTTTCGACAAATAAAAATGTAACAATGCATTGGTTCTTGCTTCAATATCATTTTACTTGTTTATAATGTAAATTATATGCTCCTTATTTATCTTTATTTTTTTTTGCTTCTCTATTTCAACACTTACCAATTGCGCTTAGTTGATTGGTTTTAGAGGACATTATCACTAATATTGATGCTTTTTACCGTTCTAACATTTGTGTATTTCAAACTTATTGTTTCATTATTAATCATTACACTCATTTTGGTTAAAAATAAACTGAATATTTTGAACCATTGAGCCTTTTGGTGCATTATTTAGTTTCCAATGCTGTTCTTGATGGTAGGATTTTTTTCATGTACGATCTTAATGCAATTCTACTATAAAAACAAGAATCTAAACATCTCATTTTTTACTTTATAAAACAAAGAACAGAAAGAAGTTGGAAGGCATCGCTTCGAAACAAACTATCAAACAAGCACAAACAAACCATAACTATCGTTAACAATGAGAAATAATGAGTGACTGTTTACACAACTGTGTTGTTGCCTGCCGCGTACCATAAAGAGAAAAAACGTCACTTCTGTTTCCTATGCGATCGGACATGAAACACTCATTCTGACAAAAAATTCTAAGCAATGTTATTCAATGCTATGGTACAGTGAAACAATATTCTTTGTCTGAGCACACACGTAATGCATTATGCACATAATAAATTCATATATATCAAATATCTGCATATGCTAACGCATAAATTCTATCGATAAAAATCCTTCAGATTCAGAATGGAGGATTCACTTGCCATTGGTCTCTAATTTTAAAGGGTGTGGGTGTGGGTGGGTGTGAATGAAGAGAATACTTAAACTCACATCGATGCTCATTACCACAATCATCCCACCCACAGCACAGCCACAATCACACCCCGCTATAAACTGGTATCAACTTTATGCCAACTTATGCCGATGTAAACCCTCCCTCCTAAAATAAAAAGGCATGGCCTTCTATTACGTTCCAGTGAATCGGCCTTTTTTTGGTGGTGTTCTATTGTGTGTGGCCTTCTATTATGAGTTTTTCGGAAATATAGCTATGCTCATTTTGTTGGCATCTTTTTCTACTAGTTTTACTCATTTCAAGCACTAGATGTGGTTTATTCATTGATTGTACTGGGAATGGAGGAAATTGCATTCATTCACTCACTC
>CAJNOL010003953.1:0-18382 GCA_905250125.1 Rotaria sordida | reverse complement strand
ATATTGTGAAAGTTTCAGACAAAACGAATGCGTCCTTGTTGAAATAATGAATTTTAAAAAAACAACTGTTTTCCGAGGTAAATTTTAATTTCGTGTCAGAGACAGTCATTTTTTTAAAATTCGTTATTTCAACAAGGACGCATTCGTTTTGTCTGAAACTTTCACAATATTCTAGTATTCATAAGACCTCTTTATGGACAAAATTTCAGATCGAAACACACTTATTTGCTGTGGCTGCTCACATAGTGTTATAGGTCGAAAAACCAGCAAAATGGTCATAACTCCATTGCAAAGCAATAAAGGGATGAACCAAGTTAGGGTATTTCACTACTCACTAGGGTCTACAAGATACAGTACCCGACAAAAGTGTCCCCCCCCATTGGATCTCAGTCACAATGTAAGCTGTAGATCTGAAAACTAGTGTGCATATAGTTCTCAACGAATACTGATCAACGAAACCATCCGCAACCCGATTGCATGAAGTATAAGAAAGTTATAATGTATGCATTCTGTCTGCATTGTGGACTTCATAATCCAGGAACGGAAAGATTTTATGAGTCGGGGCTAGTTTCATTTTGTAGCTCTACACTTCGGCTATCTGTGATAAAAGTTTCATTAAAATTCAATGAGTCGTTGTGGAACTAGAACCATTTTACTGCAAGGATCGATATGTGGCAAAACCGACCTATCCGATTGTGTACTTCATAAATCAGTGAAAGTTTGATAGATCGACTTCAAACTTACAGAATAGATTATCCCACGGACCTTTATTGTTCTCTGAAATTTTCAGTCTTATATCACTTACTAGAGAGAAATGGCACTATACTCAAGTTCTAGATGTTGTCATGGGTCTAGCTAGTCGAATACTCAAGCAATTGGCTTCATCTTTTGGGTACATAACTAACATGTAAAGAGGCACAGTTCTACCAAAAAAAAGTTACAAAAATCACTAAGTATCATGGAAAAAAAGATATAAAATTTTACAGTCAACTTTTTCCTCATTCTGACGACCTTCTGCTGTTTTGTTTAACAGTATCAAAAAAACGCTATACAAAAGAATTAAAAGGGATATGTCTACCTAGTTCAAGTCTGTCAAGGGTCTTCTGATAGTTTTCATCATGATGATGAATCAGAGTAACCGTAGGAGTAAGAACATGAGTAAAAATTGGTATATAATTGTGAAAAGAATAGGAATTCTTATTCTCATTCTCTATCTCCCCCAGCTTGGTCAGAATGAGGAAAAAGTTGACTGTAAAATTTTACATCTTTTTTTCCATGATACTTAGTGATTTTTGTAACTTTTTTTTGGTAGAACTGTGCCTCTTTACATGTTAGTTATGTACCCAAAAGATGAAGCCAATTGCTTGAGTATTCGAGTAGCTAGACTTATGACAACATCTAGAACTTGAGCATAGTGCCATTTCTCTCTAGTAAGTGATATAAGACTGAAAATTTCAGAGAACAATAAAGATCTGTGGGATAATCTATTTTGTAAGTTTGAAGTCGATCTATCAAACTTTCACTGATTTATGAAGTACACAATCGGATAGGTCGGTTTTGCCACATATCGATCCATACAGTAAAATGGTTCTAGTTCCACAACGACTCATTGGATTTTAATGAAAGTTTTATGACAGATAGCCGAAGTGTAGAGCTACAAAATGAAACTAGCCCCGACTCATAAAATCTCTTCCTTCCTGGGTTTTGAAGTCCACAATGCAGACAGAAAACATACATTATAACTTTCTTATACTTCATGCAATCGGGTTGCGGATGGTGTCGTTGATCAGCATTCGTTGAGAACTATAAGCACACTAGTTTTCAGATCTACAGCTCATATTGTGACTGAGATCCAATGGGGGGGATAGTTTTGTCGGGTACTGTAAAAGTAGTCTGAATCGAAAAGCTTTTTATCACCTCGAGAGGTTTCCTCGTAAGATGACATATTTCTTATTGCTATTCGCTCTCTATATGTTAACACAAAATATCCAGCATTGCTTTTCTTGTCTTGCATTTTGAAATAGCCTAGTTCCTGTCAATAGAGGGTTAGTAACTATTGCGCCCTGTCACTTGTTATTTTTTTCTCTCACAAAGTTTTCCTGTACTTAAATCATAAGCTCGAAGTTAAAAATCGGTATAATCAATGTAAAAAATAGAAAGCTGCGTATTATCGCTTGTTCAATGTTGAATTACGTAGAAGGTTTTTGTCTTTGAAGTCATACACCTTTTTCCGAAGGCTGAGTAGATCTGGTTATTTCCTGTTTATTTTGTGCGAATGAAAAGGCATTACATTACAGTCAAGAATTCAAGTATATTTTGAAATTAACACTAATACTTTCAACTGGTAATGAAATATTAATGAAACTCATATTCTCTAAAAAATTTTGCACCTGTAGGCTCTCTCAACTATCGTGGCTTGGCTACGCGTTGTCATTTTCATTCCGATGACATGTTTTTTCTTTGGTAGTGGTAGTTGATTTGTCTGGAAAATCGTAAGGTTCTTTGTTGCTTATTGACTACTGTTGCTGAATCTTCAAGATTTCAATACCATTCGCCTTAGCTAATAGCGTCCGCATACTTTCGTTAGACTCAATGAATGAACAGTTTTAACCTAGATTCATTCGTAGAACAATATATTTGTCGAATGTAATGCAGCAAAGCAAAGAAACAGTTATAAATGCACAAATAAGATAAGAAGAGTGTTAGGGCAAGAAAACGACCCATAAGCCGTCTTCTTGCGCTAACCTATGTGCTTTTCATTTCGTTTTTTTATCATTACTGATTTACTCTCCACATTCGCCTTGTCAAGTTTTTTCAGATATCATTTTCTTTCAGCGTTTTCCACGAAATTCAATTTATTATTCAAAATATGGCTAGAAAGCATACCTATGATGCGGAAGTGGACAAAATTTTAAAGAGTCCAGATGTAGTGCAAAAAATCGATGATTTTTACAACAGAATTAAAGAGGAAGTAGACGCATACGAAAAAACTGCAATCTCAATCAAACAATCCGTTGGTATAGCCGGCCAGGGTCAACATGTGATCAACAAGAGTATTCCTGAAATTCAAAGCTATATAATTGACCAGTTTCTTCAGAGAGCAATGCCCGAGAAGCGCGACGAAATAAAGAAAAAAATAGGTCCTGATTTTTATGGCAGCAACTACTTTTCCAAAAGTGTTGAAGATGATATTCAAGATATGAAAGCTAAGTTTCCGAAAGATGAATTTTATTACGATTCCAATGCTGAAATATATAGAGCTTTCCTTACTCTTCTTCGTGAATCAGCTGTTCAATATATGCTGCATTTGCATGAAGATAATCCAGAATCTTCTCATTACAAACGTGCACTTGAGAAAACCTGTGCTATGATGAATGCAAAGCAAATCTATGTGGACCAGATGGCACTGAAGAAATATGTTGGCAGTTCTAAGAGTGAAAAGAAAACCTATCAGGAGGCACAAGCGAGCGTTGCTCAAGTATTGGACAACTTAGCAAAAGATATACAAGAATGGCTCAAAAAATTAACACAGATTGCAAAAAAGGTCTGATGAAAATACATTCCTTTTATACTACAACGCAGAACTCCTTGCAATCTTCGTTAAATTTGGAAGAAAAATAAACTTAGCATTACTAACAGTAGTAACCTTGTGCTTCATATTTTTGACCTCCTAGGAATAGTCCCAGCAGCTTTTGATTACTTTGAACAATAAATCTTTCCTAGTCTATGCACATCAATATCACGAGAGTGGCTGACTTCAACAGAGAAGGAACTACCACGAAGTGTTTCGTCCCTCCGTGCAGGACTCGTCAGGGTGAGTATAGTATGCCAAGATTTAGATTTCATCCTTCCTATAAGAACTCGTCAGTTAGCAATACTGCGATATTCATCCAAATGGTTACAAAAATCGTGGATAAACCATCGTGATCTTCACAGGACTAGAAACGGTCGAAAAGACGTCATGAGGATGAGTGAAGCAAACCAAGATCCGGACTTCCTCCGTTCTGAAGAGACTCATCAGTTGTTTTTGACTTTGTTAATTGCTTCGTAGAAATAACTACCATGAGAGTGTAGGCGTGTGTTAACCCTTTCGCGACGGGTGTCCCATATATGGAACGGTGACATTTTGCTTTACAGATAGGTATCAAATTGCACTTCGAGTACAATTTGATACCTGTATCTAAAGAGCTCTTTCTATTATAAAGAGGGAGCCTGGGGATGTTAGAATTTTTGCAGGAAAGACGCACTTTTAGTGTAAAACTTCCATACCTTAGGAAAAATATTACCGTTCCATATATGGGACACCCGTCGCAAAAGGGTTAAAAAGCTGCCATGGCCGGGTAACTGTATGTATTGTGAATGTGGATATGGTATGTGACTAGCCGCCATTACACGTGTATCGACTCCACTAGAAGTCTCATCATATGGTAATAGTTCTTGAGCGTGAGAGTGTGGGGGATGAGGGTAAGTTCACAGGAAAATTCCAAGCTACTTACGACGATCGTTTCGAACCTTGCTTAAGGGTTCATCATCAGGTAAGTTAGGAATTAGTATAATCTGCATCGAATTATATCTCAGAGGGTGTGGGTATGGTTGTGGGTGGGGTGGCTGAGGGTGTGGGATGTGGATGTGGGTGTGGGGTGGCGGTGTGGATGTGGGTGTGGGTGTGGATGTGGGTGTGGGTGTGGGTGTGGGTGTGAATGTGGGTGTGGATGTGGGTGTGGGTGTGGGTGTTGTATGGATGTGGGTTGGTGTGGGTGTAGTATGGGTGTGGGTGTGGAGTGGATTGAGACATGTAATATCGGACCCACACCCACCCACACCCACCCCCTAGGCTTTCTTCCTATCTATAGGAAGTTAATTAATAAAAGAAGTCTAGTTATGAAAACTAAAAAAACAAAAGTGGGGACAACCGATTGAGGTGCACTGTACATCTTATCAAAATGGCTTGTTCTTGTAGTAAAAATCTGACAAAAACTAAGAAATTTGGTTAAAATTCAACGAAGTTTCCTATCATTTTGCCTAGGAAATGACCAGATTTGTTGACTCAACAACAGGCATGAGAAGACAGTCACTCGTTTAGATAATGATCTTATAATTTGTATAATATTATATAAACGCATGTGTTAACTTAACCTTTTTTGATTATAAAAAAGCACAGATTGCAAGCTATTGCTATTCGCGAAACATTTACCTTAAGGCACCGACAATAGTTGATATTTACCCATGTAAAAAGAAATCAAGAAAAAACAGGATTTTAATCGATTTTTAATCACAAAAAAAACTATTAAAATCAGACGATTTTCATCAGATTCCTTGATTTTTAATCAATTTTAATCGATTTTAATCAGATCTCTCGCCTTTTATTCGATTATTTTTGATTTTAATCAGTTTTAATTGATTATTTAATTTTTAATCCTTTTTAATCACAATAACCAAAGAATGCGTAATCATAGATCGTTGTCATCTCGCGAATTCAGGGATGTCTGATCGAGGTTGGTTTGATGCTGTACCTACTGTTTGTCGACGCGAGGAGTCACAAAAAGCAATGAAAAGCTATAATTCCTGAGCTAAAACACGAGAAAAAGCCATTTTTTCGTTAACGAGATTAAAACTGATTAAAAATTAAGGAATCTGATGAAAATCGTCTCATTTTAATCGATTTTTAATCACATAAAAAACGATTAAAATCCCGTTTTTTCTTGATTTATTTTTACATGGGTAAAGATAACTGAATTTTAAAGTCAATTGCAACATCTGCAGGACCTTAATTGAAACTTGTTTCAAAAATTATATTCAATCTGTTTGAATGAAAACTATAATCTCGATTATTTTCTAGAAACTTTTCAAAACGTAATCTTTGATTGTTTTTCTTTTCAACGAAAGAAAATTCAACGTCTTTTCTATAGTTCTAGATGATAATTCTACTTTTAAATATTGAAATCGACAGTTATTTCTGATATTTGAAAGAAATAATCAGAAAAAGACAAGACTAAACATGAACGCGTTAATGGTTGATTGTACAACTACTTAGTTGTGTGTGTCATCTCAGTAGTATATGTATCACCTGAATCTTCTCTTTCAACTGCAGGAACATTGCTACACACACTGATCAATTGGTTTCATTTGTTGAGTCTCTGAACGTTTGCACTCTAATCACATGATATTTTAATATCAATTATGTATTAGTATACATATAGTACACGCAATCCAACATACTATTTTATTTTTTTTATTGGAAACAAAATTGGAAACATATAATGAATAAATTAGAAATAAAAGGTATGATTCTTTAAAACAAAATGTTTGTTATGCTGATAATAAGAAATAAAACTCGAATCTTATCGAAAAATAAATTTAAAAATAAAAGCTGATGCCTGTTCAAAAGTTAATCATCTTGAACACATCCATAAGAGTAAACATCGTACCTTCTACTTCTTGGACAACAACATTTGGCATCTTGACAAAAATGGGCCCGTATAAAACAAATAAATCAATAATAAAAATAAAAGAATAAATAAATATAAGCATATATCAGGGAAGACACAATAAGCACAATTTCCATCTTGGTTGTGGATTTGGGGTGTGGGATGTCGTGTGTGTGTGAGTGTGATAATGGTTATGAGACGCCTCTATAGGAACACCCACACCCACACCCACTCACACCACTCACACCTCACACTCGCAACTACAATCACACCCACACCCATAACTCCACCCTAGTCTTTACAGAATGAGCTATAGAAAAACGAATAAGCTGTAAGTTTTAGTATTGGTTTCTTTAAGTAAGTTCTGCTTCAGATAAGAGCGGCCTTCACCTCTTCTATATCCTTCTGAAACATAGGCATATCCTCATGATTGGCGCCAAGCGTTTTATTCCTGATAGCAAGTGCCTGTTCAAGAAATGATAGTGCCACTCGATAATCGCCTTTGTCTTTGTAGATTAATCCCAAACCGTGATAACTGTCGCTCATGAGTTCATGATCAGGAGGGTAATGTTTCTTTTTAATACGTAGTGCTTCTTCAAAATGTTTTTTGGGCATGCTCAATGTTTCCCACAGAATAATAAACTGCTCCCATGTTATCGTGGGCCCATGCAAGTTCGTGATGATCAGTCGGTAGTGACTTTACCATTATATCGAGAGCTGTAGTCTGATGCTCAAGAGCTTGATCGATTTGAAGTAGCTCCTGATGAGCTCTGCCAACAGCCACATGAGAACGGGCTAAGTCTGGATGATTTTCTGGAAGGCATTTTCTCCAGATGCTCAATGCTTGTTTGTGCGTTCGAAGTGCTTCCTCGAACTTATTTTCTAACTTTTTAACATCGCCAATGTTAAATAAGCACATGCCTACATTTTTATCTTCTTCTCCATAGATATCCTTGTAAATATCTAGCGCTTTTTGATATGAGTTGAGAGCGCGCTCGAAATCATTTTTTCTGAGATAGCCGACTCCACAGCAGGTAAGTGTATTTGCTACACTCGGATCGTTCGCAGCAAGAATTTCCAATTTTTTTGCCAGTGCTTTTTCAAAATATTCAAGACTTTCCTCGTACTTGCCACGATCATCTAGTACATTTCCCAATTGATGATAACAATGCGTTACTAGTGGATCATTAGCGGGTAGTTCCTTGAGGACATTGAGAAAGTAGCGCTCGGCTTGTTCTTGTTTACCAGCATTCGCAAGAACAATACCGTAGGTAATTCGAAGACATGGCTGTGGTATATCCTTGCGCATGTGCTCGAGAAGAGTCTTCAGGTCGTGGTCATCGTTACTGCAGAGCACTAACTGCACTGCATTGACACTATCGTTTTCCAAATGAATACCAGTGATGCGGAAAATACTACCGGCCATGAACAAGATTTCGGATTCACTCGGAAAAGCACTCTTTTTCGTGATGTCGGCAAATGGTTTTGCATTTGGTAAATGTGGACTAGTGTCTATCTCGAAAAATACAGGTACAAGATTTCCTTCCACGTGACCATCGGGTAGTAGAAATGAGGCATAACTCCTATCAAGTGTTGTCGAAAAAAAGAACTCATCGATACGAGTTCACCAATCTTAAAGCTTTCAAGCTCTACTTTCGATATTAGCTGTCCGCGATAGACCCTAGCGTTGGATATCATAGTGTCTGCTTGCAATTCAACCAATTGATCACAGATGTCCCGAATGACAAAGCGCATTAGATAAAGTACGTCGATGTTTTGCGTGCGAAATGCTTTGTTCACCATGCGATAGAGAAACGACTCTCTAGTGTACCAATAGAGCGCTCGATCAGCTGAATAGTTAGATTCAAACTCATCAAGTGTGCGAAGATCGCTGACACTGCTCTCGTATTCTTTGCGAAAATAGGCAATCACCGAGCTTTTCTCGCTGCTTGAAAGGCTCATGGTGAGAAGGGAATTGAGCAAGAGTTCACAATTAAGAAACTCACCGTTCATTCCGATAGATGAGTTGTCCTGTTGAGAGTCATTCTTTATCTGAAAGGTATTGAGTGCCATCGGTTCCAGTACAAGGATTTTCCTTGTCTCGTCGCATTTGATCTTATTAATAAGTTGATCAATATCGAGTGATGCCCAGACGCGACGCAGCTAAATTTTTCACAAATCAAAAAATATTGAAATGAAAAAGCAACTCACCTTTTTCAGTACAGATGTGCATGTCTCATCTTCTGTGTTGTCGGTACATCGGAGGTAGATAGCTGTTATCGGCTGCAATTCATGCATCTTCGTAATGAGCTCGCTTTCGACCGGACCACTGATAATGAGAGCAATCCGACGACATTCAGTATGCTCAATATATTCTTCGCATTCCTCATTGGCAGTGAATGTTCGAATATAATTTAGATTGGATCGGTGTCGTTTGCGAGTATCAGTGTTTTTAACCGTTAGGTCTAGCCATAGAATCTCTACCATAACAGAATTAAATAAGGTATTTGAGCGAGTTGGTTCCATGGTCATCTTTGTGTCTCAGAACTTTCTTACGAATTTTATCCTCACAGAAAGAATTTTTGGAGAAGCTGGGTAGGTGTGAGTGGGATCTGGGTGTGTGGGTATGGATGTGGGTGGGATCTGGGTATGTGGGTGCGGCTGTGGGTTGGTGTATGTGTGTGGCTGTGGGTCTGAGTGTATCGCTGTGGGTCTGAGTGTGTGGGTGGAATCTGGGTGTGTGGGTATGAGTGTGTGGCTGTGGGTCTGGGCGTATGGGTGTGGGTGGGACCTGTGTATGTGAGGGGGGATGTGAGTGTGGTTGGAGGGATGTACATCGATACACACATCCACCCAGAGCCACAGCCACAGCCACAGCCACACACTCACATCCACAGTCACCCTCACATACACAGGTCCCACCCACACCCATACGCCCAGACCCACAGCCACACACTCATACCCACACACCCAGATTCCACCCACACACTCAGACCCACAGCGATACACTCAGACCCACAGCCACACACATACACCAACCCACAGCCGCACCCACATACCCAGATCCCACCCACATCCATACCCACACACCCAGATCCCACTCACACCTACCCAGCTTCTCCAAAAATTCTTTCTGTGAGGATAAAATTCGTAAGAAAGTTCTGAGACACAAAGATGACCATGGAACCAACTCGCTCAAATACCTTATTTAATTCTGTTATGGTAGAGATTCTATGGCTAGACCTAACGGTTAAAAACACTGATACTCGCAAACGACACCGATCCAATCTAAATTATATTCGAACATTCACTGCCAATGAGGAATGCGAAGAATATATTGAGCATACTGAATGTCGTCGGATTGCTCTCATTATCAGTGGTCCGGTCGAAAGCGAGCTCATTACGAAGATGCATGAATTGCAGCCGATAACAGCTATCTACCTCCGATGTACCGACAACACAGAAGATGAGACATGCACATCTGTACTGAAAAAGGTGAGTTGCTTTTTCATTTCAATATTTTTTGATTTGTGAAAAATTTAGCTGCGTCGCGTCTGGGCATCACTCGATATTGATCAACTTATTAATAAGATCAAATGCGACGAGACAAGGAAAATCCTTGTACTGGAACCGATGGCACTCAATACCTTTCAGATAAAGAATGACTCTCAACAGGACAACTCATCTATCGGAATGAACGGTGAGTTTCTTAATTGTGAACTCTTGCTCAATTCCCTTCTCACCATGAGCCTTTCAAGCAGCGAGAAAAGCTCGGTGATTGCCTATTTTCGCAAAGAATACGAGAGCAGTGTCAGCGATCTTCGCACACTTGATGAGTTTGAATCTAACTATTCAGCTGATCGAGCGCTCTATTGGTACACTAGAGAGTCGTTTCTCTATCGCATGGTGAACAAAGCATTTCGCACGCAAAACATCGACGTACTTTATCTAATGCGCTTTGTCATTCGGGACATCTGTGATCAATTGGTTGAATTGCAAGCAGACACTATGATATCCAACGCTAGGGTCTATCGCGGACAGCTAATATCGAAAGTAGAGCTTGAAAGCTTTAAGATTGGTGAACTCGTATCGATGAGTTCTTTTTTTCGACAACACTTGATAGGAGTTATGCCTCATTTCTACTACCCGATGGTCACGTGGAAGGAAATCTTGTACCTGTATTTTTCGAGATAGACACTAGTCCACATTTACCAAATGCAAAACCATTTGCCGACATCACGAAAAAGAGTGCTTTTCCGAGTGAATCCGAAATCTTGTTCATGGCCGGTAGTATTTTCCGCATCACTGGTATTCATTTGGAAAACGATAGTGTCAATGCAGTGCAGTTAGTGCTCTGCAGTAACGATGACCACGACCTGAAGACTCTTCTCGAGCACATGCGCAAGGATATACCACAGCCATGTCTTCGAATTACCTACGGTATTGTTCTTGCGAATGCTGGTAAACAAGAACAAGCCGAGCGCTACTTTCTCAATGTCCTCAAGGAACTACCCGCTAATGATCCACTAGTAACGCATTGTTATCATCAATTGGGAAATGTACTAGATGATCGTGGCAAGTACGAGGAAAGTCTTGAATATTTTGAAAAAGCACTGGCAAAAAAATTGGAAATTCTTGCTGCGAACGATCCGAGTGTAGCAAATACACTTACCTGCTGTGGAGTCGGCTATCTCAGAAAAAATGATTTCGAGCGCGCTCTCAACTCATATCAAAAAGCGCTAGATATTTACAAGGATATCTATGGAGAAGAAGATAAAAATGTAGGCATGTGCTTATTTAACATTGGCGATGTTAAAAAGTTAGAAAATAAGTTCGAGGAAGCACTTCGAACGCACAAACAAGCATTGAGCATCTGGAGAAAATGCCTTCCAGAAAATCATCCAGACTTAGCCCGTTCTCATGTGGCTGTTGGCAGAGCTCATCAGGAGCTACTTCAAATCGATCAAGCTCTTGAGCATCAGACTACAGCTCTCGATATAATGGTAAAGTCACTACCGACTGATCATCACGAACTTGCATGGGCCCACGATAACATGGGAGCAGTTTATTATTCTGTGGGAAACATTGAGCATGCCCAAAAAACATTTTGAAGAAGCACTACGTATTAAAAAGAAACATTACCCTCCTGATCATGAACTCATGAGCGACAGTTATCACGGTTTGGGATTAATCTACAAAGACAAAGGCGATTATCGAGTGGCACTATCATTTCTTGAACAGGCACTTGCTATCAGGAATAAAACGCTTGGCGCCAATCATGAGGATATGCCTATGTTTCAGAAGGATATAGAAGAGGTGAAGGCCGCTCTTATCTGAAGCAGAACTTACTTAAAGAAACCAATACTAAAACTTACAGCTTATTCGTTTTTCTATAGCTCATTCTGTAAAGACTAGGGTGGAGTTATGGGTGTGGGTGTGATTGTAGTTGCGAGTGTGAGGTGTGAGTGGTGTGAGTGGGTGTGGGTGTGGGTGTTCCTATAGAGGCGTCTCATAACCATTATCACACTCACACACACACGACATCCCACACCCCAAATCCACAACCAAGATGGAAATTGTGCTTATTGTGTCTTCCCTGATATATGCTTATATTTATTTATTCTTTTATTTTTATTATTGATTTATTTGTTTTATACGGGCCCATTTTTGTCAAGATGCCAAATGTTGTTGTCCAAGAAGTAGAAGGTACGATGTTTACTCTTATGGATGTGTTCAAGATGATTAACTTTTGAACAGGCATCAGCTTTTATTTTTAAATTTATTTTTCGATAAGATTCGAGTTTTATTTCTTATTATCAGCATAACAAACATTTTGTTTTAAAGAATCATACCTTTTATTTCTAATTTATTCATTATATGTTTCCAATTTTGTTTCCAATAAAAAAAATAAAATAGTATGTTGGATTGCGTGTACTATATGTATACTAATACATAATTGATATTAAAATATCATGTGATTAGAGTGCAAACGTTCAGAGACTCAACAAATGAAACCAATTGATCAGTGTGTGTAGCAATGTTCCTGCAGTTGAAAGAGAAGATTCAGGTGATACATATACTACTGAGATGACACACACAACTAAGTAGTTGTACAATCAACCATTAACGCGTTCATGTTTAGTCTTGTCTTTTTCTGATTATTTCTTTCAAATATCAGAAATAACTGTCGATTTCAATATTTAAAAGTAGAATTATCATCTAGAACTATAGAAAAGACGTTGAATTTTCTTTCGTTGAAAAGAAAAACAATCAAAGATTACGTTTTGAAAAGTTTCTAGAAAATAATCGAGATTATAGTTTTCATTCAAACAGATTGAATATAATTTTTGAAACAAGTTTCAATTAAGGTCCTGCAGATGTTGCAATTGACTTTAAAATTCAGTTATCTTTACCCATGTAAAAATAAATCAAGAAAAAACGGGATTTTAATCGTTTTTTATGTGATTAAAAATCGATTAAAATGAGACGATTTTCATCAGATTCCTTAATTTTTAATCAGTTTTAATCTCGTTAACGAAAAAATGGCTTTTTCTCGTGTTTTAGCTCAGGAATTATAGCTTTTCATTGCTTTTTGTGACTCCTCGCGTCGACAAACAGTAGGTACAGCATCAAACCAACCTCGATCAGACATCCCTGAATTCGCGAGATGACAACGATCTATGATTACGCATTCTTTGGTTATTGTGATTAAAAAGGATTAAAAATTAAATAATCAATTAAAACTGATTAAAATCAAAAATAATCGAATAAAAGGCGAGAGATCTGATTAAAATCGATTAAAATTGATTAAAAATCAAGGAATCTGATGAAAATCGTCTGATTTTAATAGTTTTTTTTGTGATTAAAAATCGATTAAAATCCTGTTTTTTCTTGATTTCTTTTTACATGGGTAAATATCAACTATTGTCGGTGCCTTAAGGTAAATGTTTCGCGAATAGCAATAGCTTGCAATCTGTGCTTTTTTATAATCAAAAAAGGTTAAGTTAACACATGCGTTTATATAATATTATACAAATTATAAGATCATTATCTAAACGAGTGACTGTCTTCTCATGCCTGTTGTTGAGTCAACAAATCTGGTCATTTCCTAGGCAAAATGATAGGAAACTTCGTTGAATTTTAACCAAATTTCTTAGTTTTTGTCAGATTTTTACTACAAGAACAAGCCATTTTGATAAGATGTACAGTGCACCTCAATCGGTTGTCCCCACTTTTGTTTTTTTAGTTTTCATAACTAGACTTCTTTTATTAATTAACTTCCTATAGATAGGAAGAAAGCCTAGGGGGTGGGTGTGGGTGGGTGTGGGTCCGATATTACATGTCTCAATCCACTCCACACCCACACCCATACTACACCCACACCAACCCACATCCATACAACACCCACACCCACACCCACATCCACACCCACATTCACACCCACACCCACACCCACACCCACATCCACACCCACACCCACATCCACACCGCCACCCCACACCCACATCCACATCCCACACCCTCAGCCACCCCACCCACAACCATACCCACACCCTCTGAGATATAATTCGATGCAGATTATACTAATTCCTAACTTACCTGATGATGAACCCTTAAGCAAGGTTCGAAACGATCGTCGTAAGTAGCTTGGAATTTTCCTGTGAACTTACCCTCATCCCCCACACTCTCACGCTCAAGAACTATTACCATATGATGAGACTTCTAGTGGAGTCGATACACGTGTAATGGCGGCTAGTCACATACCATATCCACATTCACAATACATACAGTTACCCGGCCATGGCAGCTTTTTAACCCTTTTGCGACGGGTGTCCCATATATGGAACGGTAATATTTTTCCTAAGGTATGGAAGTTTTACACTAAAAGTGCGTCTTTCCTGCAAAAATTCTAACATCCCCAGGCTCCCTCTTTATAATAGAAAGAGCTCTTTAGATACAGGTATCAAATTGTACTCGAAGTGCAATTTGATACCTATCTGTAAAGCAAAATGTCACCGTTCCATATATGGGACACCCGTCGCGAAAGGGTTAACACACGCCTACACTCTCATGGTAGTTATTTCTACGAAGCAATTAACAAAGTCAAAAACAACTGATGAGTCTCTTCAGAACGGAGGAAGTCCGGATCTTGGTTTGCTTCACTCATCCTCATGACGTCTTTTCGACCGTTTCTAGTCCTGTGAAGATCACGATGGTTTATCCACGATTTTTGTAACCATTTGGATGAATATCGCAGTATTGCTAACTGACGAGTTCTTATAGGAAGGATGAAATCTAAATCTTGGCATACTATACTCACCCTGACGAGTCCTGCACGGAGGGACGAAACACTTCGTGGTAGTTCCTTCTCTGTTGAAGTCAGCCACTCTCGTGATATTGATGTGCATAGACTAGGAAAGATTTATTGTTCAAAGTAATCAAAAGCTGCTGGGACTATTCCTAGGAGGTCAAAAATATGAAGCACAAGGTTACTACTGTTAGTAATGCTAAGTTTATTTTTCTTCCAAATTTAACGAAGATTGCAAGGAGTTCTGCGTTGTAGTATAAAAGGAATGTATTTTCATCAGACCTTTTTTGCAATCTGTGTTAATTTTTTGAGCCATTCTTGTATATCTTTTGCTAAGTTGTCCAATACTTGAGCAACGCTCGCTTGTGCCTCCTGATAGGTTTTCTTTTCACTCTTAGAACTGCCAACATATTTCTTCAGTGCCATCTGGTCCACATAGATTTGCTTTGCATTCATCATAGCACAGGTTTTCTCAAGTGCACGTTTGTAATGAGAAGATTCTGGATTATCTTCATGCAAATGCAGCATATATTGAACAGCTGATTCACGAAGAAGAGTAAGGAAAGCTCTATATATTTCAGCATTGGAATCGTAATAAAATTCATCTTTCGGAAACTTAGCTTTCATATCTTGAATATCATCTTCAACACTTTTGGAAAAGTAGTTGCTGCCATAAAAATCAGGACCTATTTTTTTCTTTATTTCGTCGCGCTTCTCGGGCATTGCTCTCTGAAGAAACTGGTCAATTATATAGCTTTGAATTTCAGGAATACTCTTGTTGATCACATGTTGACCCTGGCCGGCTATACCAACGGATTGTTTGATTGAGATTGCAGTTTTTTCGTATGCGTCTACTTCCTCTTTAATTCTGTTGTAAAAATCATCGATTTTTTGCACTACATCTGGACTCTTTAAAATTTTGTCCACTTCCGCATCATAGGTATGCTTTCTAGCCATATTTTGAATAATAAATTGAATTTCGTGGAAAACGCTGAAAGAAAATGATATCTGAAAAAACTTGACAAGGCGAATGTGGAGAGTAAATCAGTAATGATAAAAAAACGAAATGAAAAGCACATAGGTTAGCGCAAGAAGACGGCTTATGGGTCGTTTTCTTGCCCTAACACTCTTCTTATCTTATTTGTGCATTTATAACTGTTTCTTTGCTTTGCTGCATTACATTCGACAAATATATTGTTCTACGAATGAATCTAGGTTAAAACTGTTCATTCATTGAGTCTAACGAAAGTATGCGGACGCTATTAGCTAAGGCGAATGGTATTGAAATCTTGAAGATTCAGCAACAGTAGTCAATAAGCAACAAAGAACCTTACGATTTTCCAGACAAATCAACTACCACTACCAAAGAAAAAACATGTCATCGGAATGAAAATGACAACGCGTAGCCAAGCCACGATAGTTGAGAGAGCCTACAGGTGCAAAATTTTTTAGAGAATATGAGTTTCATTAATATTTCATTACCAGTTGAAAGTATTAGTGTTAATTTCAAAATATACTTGAATTCTTGACTGTAATGTAATGCCTTTTCATTCGCACAAAATAAACAGGAAATAACCAGATCTACTCAGCCTTCGGAAAAAGGTGTATGACTTCAAAGACAAAAACCTTCTACGTAATTCAACATTGAACAAGCGATAATACGCAGCTTTCTATTTTTTACATTGATTATACCGATTTTTAACTTCGAGCTTATGATTTAAGTACAGGAAAACTTTGTGAGAGAAAAAAATAACAAGTGACAGGGCGCAATAGTTACTAACCCTCTATTGACAGGAACTAGGCTATTTCAAAATGCAAGACAAGAAAAGCAATGCTGGATATTTTGTGTTAACATATAGAGAGCGAATAGCAATAAGAAATATGTCATCTTACGAGGAAACCTCTCGAGGTGATAAAAAGCTTTTCGATTCAGACTACTTTTACAGTACCCGACAAAACTATCCCCCCCATTGGATCTCAGTCACAATATGAGCTGTAGATCTGAAAACTAGTGTGCTTATAGTTCTCAACGAATGCTGATCAACGACACCATCCGCAACCCGATTGCATGAAGTATAAGAAAGTTATAATGTATGTTTTCTGTCTGCATTGTGGACTTCAAAACCCAGGAAGGAAGAGATTTTATGAGTCGGGGCTAGTTTCATTTTGTAGCTCTACACTTCGGCTATCTGTCATAAAACTTTCATTAAAATCCAATGAGTCGTTGTGGAACTAGAACCATTTTACTGTATGGATCGATATGTGGCAAAACCGACCTATCCGATTGTGTACTTCATAAATCAGTGAAAGTTTGATAGATCGACTTCAAACTTACAAAATAGATTATCCCACAGATCTTTATTGTTCTCTGAAATTTTCAGTCTTATATCACTTACTAGAGAGAAATGGCACTATGCTCAAGTTCTAGATGTTGTCATAAGTCTAGCTACTCGAATACTCAAGCAATTGGCTTCATCTTTTGGGTACATAACTAACATGTAAAGAGGCACAGTTCTACCAAAAAAAAGTTACAAAAATCACTAAGTATCATGGAAAAAAAGATGTAAAATTTTACAGTCAACTTTTTCCTCATTCTGACCAAGCTGGGGGAGATAGAGAATGAGAATAAGAATTCCTATTCTTTTCACAATTATATACCAATTTTTACTCATGTTCTTACTCCTACGGTTACTCTGATTCATCATCATGATGAAAACTATCAGAAGACCCTTGACAGACTTGAACTAGGTAGACATATCCCTTTTAATTCTTTTGTATAGCGTTTTTTTGATACTGTTAAACAAAACAGCAGAAGGTCGTCAGAATGAGGAAAAAGTTGACTGTAAAATTTTATATCTTTTTTTCCATGATACTTAGTGATTTTTGTAACTTTTTTTTGGTAGAACTGTGCCTCTTTACATGTTAGTTATGTACCCAAAAGATGAAGCCAATTGCTTGAGTATTCGACTAGCTAGACCCATGACAACATCTAGAACTTGAGTATAGTGCCATTTCTCTCTAGTAAGTGATATAAGACTGAAAATTTCAGAGAACAATAAAGGTCCGTGGGATAATCTATTCTGTAAGTTTGAAGTCGATCTATCAAACTTTCACTGATTTATGAAGTACACAATCGGATAGGTCGGTTTTGCCACATATCGATCCTTGCAGTAAAATGGTTCTAGTTCCACAACGACTCATTGAATTTTAATGAAACTTTTATCACAGATAGCCGAAGTGTAGAGCTACAAAATGAAACTAGCCCCGACTCATAAAATCTTTCCGTTCCTGGATTATGAAGTCCACAATGCAGACAGAATGCATACATTATAACTTTCTTATACTTCATGCAATCGGGTTGCGGATGGTTTCGTTGATCAGTATTCGTTGAGAACTATATGCACACTAGTTTTCAGATCTACAGCTTACATTGTGACTGAGATCCAATGGGGGGGGACACTTTTGTCGGGTACTGTATCTTGTAGACCCTAGTGAGTAGTGAAATACCCTAACTTGGTTCATCCCTTTATTGCTTTGCAATGGAGTTATGACCATTTTGCTGGTTTTTCGACCTATAACACTATGTGAGCAGCCACAGCAAATAAGTGTGTTTCGATCTGAAATTTTGTCCATAAAGAGGTCTTAT
>CAJNOL010003952.1:0-16735 GCA_905250125.1 Rotaria sordida | reverse complement strand
TAGATTTGACTGCCATAATGGACTTAATGGACATAATCGCCATTATGGACTTTAGGTTTGACTGCCATAATGGACATAATGGACATAATGGATATAATTGGACATCATATTTCGCTTATAGAGATTTTTTCTTAGACTATTCTACCTATCGTATCTACTTTTGCCCATGGTTTACATTTGTGGATTCGTTCCCGACGAAGGAAGAGCATACGTTTAGCTTTGGATCAGCGTTGTGTCATAATTGCCTAAAGAGCCATGTCGATACAAGATTTGCCTTTTTTGACTTCGAGCCTAAATAAGTACTTAATAAATAGTGTCAATTAAAAACTAAGCCGAAAACTATATAGCATTCGTGCACTAATTCGACAGGAAAGGTAAAGATCAAATTCATAGTTAATAAGATGCGTAATTGGAATTCAAATATAAATTAATATCGAATACAAACATTGATTGTGGTTAACCATGCGTGTGATGCGTTACACAGATTCTGTTCGTTGTCCAGATGAAACGAATGAGTTTATGATTTTAGCTATGTGACTTAAACAAGGAGAAAACATATGCCTACGAAAAATACTTCTTTTATTTCGGCATCGCGGCGTGGGGGCACAAAGCGCCCCCCCCCCCGAAGAGCCGCGATCCATAGGCGTCTCTGTGTACACAGTGAGTGGCGTGTTATATTATGGATTTATACATAAAAGATTATATTTTTTAATACGTGTTATGGTAGTTGCATTAAATTCATAGATGAATTATATGTAACTATACACTTTACTTTGCAGGGTGGAGTTGGAAGTAGAAAATCAATCGGCAATTCTAGTTATTTTCAATGTCGAAAGAGACAGGTACGCAAAGCAAGATCAAAATGAGTCTAAGAATTAAAACACATAGTAAGGCCGACTCTGATGTATTCCATATACTGTAACTAGATCCTTATATGCTTTAAACGTGGTATTGTTTAGTGCGTGAAATACTAGCAACTGAATTGTGCAATGTTTGGGGATTTCAGATTTGGAATATTCAAAATTTAAATTTTGCTTTTACAGGTAACAATGCTTCTCTATGTTTAATTACTCTGATAAATGTAAGAATGATCTTTTAGAAATTTGAGATTATTCCTATCTTTTATCCATGTAGCTTCAATGATTTGTCAAAAAAAAATATTATTTTGGTTTTCGAATAGTATCCTTTCACTACGGATGAAATAATTGATGTCTATACGTTTCATGTACTTTGCGTAAGAATATGTTAAACGTTAGTTTGCGGCTAGATCGTTGTAAAAGCTACTCATTTGTTGTTCGATTCATATTCGTGGAGATTTTTTAGTAAAACCATTACTTTAATTTGATTTAATGGATTCTAAGGAGCATCTGATTGTAAACATATCCTTCTTGTTCTTGATGCAGTAGTGTACGAAATGTTTCTCATTACATGTGTTGGATTTGATAAATAACATCGTAATTCATAAAATTGTGCAGCTGATTCGTTATGTGACATTGTTCTGAAACAAGAACTATTGTCTATCACTTCTGCATTTAGTTAATCACCGGATTTCCTTTCCATCTAGTTAGTGCTCATACTATACTAATACCCTTATTCAATTATTCATGAGTTTGTTTATTTTCCAAATAATAATTCTCATGTCGATTGTTACATTACCATGCAATTATCATCATTATAATGCATGATAATGCATTATAATGACAATAAACGCATAATAATATAACAGCCGGCTATATAGGTTTTGTTGTTTATCATGCAATAATAATGCATTAAACACAGGTACTACTGATCATGGATCATGTGCAAGAATAAAATGAAAATGATTATTAATATAAGATCCATCGATTTGTAATTCACCGATGGATCAACAAGAGGTACCTAAATACTATGGAACAATATTGATTAAAAACAAATCAGTATTTATTCAAAATCCTCATCTTAGCACAGTTAGATTAAATAATGGAACATTTGATCAAGTTTCTTCTATGTTAACATGAGAATAAACTTAAATTAAGTTTTTGTCTTCATTTGCACTGTCAAGTTTACGCTGGTTAGCCCAGTATGACCGATACGTTTATTGTAATCATAATACAGATTGAGTTGACTCCTAGACTGACGCGCATCTTTGCATCACAATCAGTTACATGAACAATAATGCCAAGAAATGAAGCTTTCGAAAAAATATTATTTTATTTTAATTTATTTGTGCAGCACTTCAATTTTCAAATACGAATTTATCACACATTTTTCAGAGTTCCATCAAGTAAAAGAGGTAGTCTAGTACATAAAACAAATGAATACAAAATAATCATACCAATGTATGAGAGAAAAAGAAGAAAAATTCAAAAATAAAAGATACACTAAACAAAAGCTACGAGTGTCGTTTTACAAATATTACCGATAGTAAAGAAAAACAGTTAAAAAACATCAGATTCAGAAAACAGCAGTAGAAGAATTTTACACAAAAAAATTACTTCACAATTGGAACATATATTTCATATATCACACGAAATGAAGAAAACTAGTGTACAATCGTTGTAATAATGAAAAAAGAAGACTACACATGTACATGGAATCAATCAATAATAAAATCATTTTTTGTTGTCCGATGGTGAATAACGTTGTTTTGTTTTTCGATTACGTTTCATAGGCATAGGTGGAGCTATAAAGAAGAGAGAAATTTTAAAAATTGATGAAGTAAATAAAAATATTACCTACTATTATTTTCTTGAATGATTGCCGATGGATCAAGTACTATTCGTTCGTTAAGAAAATTATTTTTTCCAATAAAATCAATTAACACATTTGAAAATAACCATGTTTTGTGTTTGACATCGGCAGCAGTAAGTGTACGAGGAAAAGTATCGGTCTTATTTTTCTTAAATGATTCTTTATAATCACTATAATGTATTTTATATTTTGCTAACAAACGAGCAAAATCAAGTTGATCTTGTGGATTATTTTTCGGAAATGCTTTTAAAAATCCCGGCAGAAAATCAATACTACCATTCACTTTTTTCATTGCAAACCAATTGCCTTTAATTAATAATCCATCGGTAACTAATTTTGAAATAATATTATCACGTGATTTTGATATGTTTTTAATGTGTTTAAGTTTACTGCAAATATCCGATTGTGACATAACAATAGCATCATTTAAGATTATTTTTTGGTACGCTTCTTGAAGATCTTCATCAACAATTTCATTATCACCTAGAAAAATGATAAACAATCCATTAAATAAAAAATGCCAGTAATTCAGAACTAACATCATTCAAAATATAACGGTATTTATTATTATGTATAGTTCATTGTTTCAAAGTTTCTTGAAAATAAATGAATTACAACTTACCGATGATAGTGTTCGATTCCGTTCGAGCAGGTGTCGATGAAAGTGGTCCACTTAAATTCATGTCGAAAAATGGTGATGTTATTTCTTCATTTTCATTATTTCTTGATCGTTTTGTGGTAAAATCATTATCCTCTTCGTCCAATATTCGTTTTAATAAATGTTTTTTATTTTGAAGCAAACCAGAAATTAATTTCAATGTTTCTTGAGAGCTCATATTTTCTAAAAACGTGACCGTATCATTTGATGTTGTTTCGGTTGATAAAACAGTGTTGTTGTTATTGTTATTATTACTATTAGATAATAATTCAATATTGGCCAATACTGACCGATCTAAACATAACGAAAGAATTTTTCATTTACTCAAATATAAAACCGCTATCTTACTTTGATTTTGTTTATGATTATTTGTTTTTGATTCATTTCGATAAGAAGACGTTGGATTGTCAAGAATATTTTCCGTCATATTAGATGTTGAACCTGAAAGGCATGTACCAATATACTGTTCAAATAAAATATTAAAGTTTACAAAGTAGACTTACCTGACTGTTCAATATTTAATGGATCATAATCAAGCATGTTTGTTAGTTGCTTCATAATATCATCAACTAATGGTAAAAGCTCGTTTCGAAGGTGATTATCAGATTCAGTTGTTTGATCGATAAAGTTGTTGTTTTGTGGTTCAATAGTATTATTTGTATTCAATATTTCAGATGAAAGAGAAGAGTTTTCAGAACGGGATGATATCGTGTTTGGTGATGGATTATTAATTGATCGGTGTGGTATAAAAAGTAAAGTCGATAATAGATCATTATTATTATTATCACTATGATTATCACCATTGTTATTCTCATTGTTATCATTATTATTAGTTAGAGTTTGATCGCCATCATACTCTTGACTGTTGTCAATATTCAGATTATCTATTTGTCAAAAATAATTCAATTAAATAGCAACTTTATTTGTTTGAAAAAAGTCTAGCTTTACCTTGTTCAACAACTTGAGATAATGATGGCATATAATATTGCTTGCGACCAAATGAAATTTTGTGTTGGATCATATGTTTTGATAATCGTTCTTCCATTTCATTTTGTATACGAACATCATTAAATAAATGGCAGTATTCAAGATAATCATCGTCGGATATAATCAAATTAACTGCAAATGTAGTTAATTCCATGTTCATTGGTAATGGTGACGAAAGATATACATGTTCATAAGTATCGATGTCGACGCCAATTGATTGAAGATAATCAAACATGTCGGTATTACCACGAATAGTAGCTGGTGATGTTTTTAAATAAGTTTCTTTTCGTGCAGCAACAACGTGCCGATTATCTTTAGCACCTTTTTTAAGAATACCAAATTGAACTAATTCATCAACAGCTTGAATAAGTTTTGACATTTTGTTCTTCGATCTTCGATAATTGATGAATATTTTGGTGAATGGAAGGCCAGTTATTTCATTACTGAACCAAGCTTTAATAAGAATAGGTGATGTCATTTTGAGCAATATGGATTGATGTTCATAAAAAGCACTGGAATAAAATGAGTTTCGATTAGATATTTCTTACAAAAAAAATATGATTAAACTAATATTATTGGAAAAAGAGTGCGCATTAGTATATTAGACAAAACATGAATGAATAAAATATTAAACAGCGAGCAATATCCATTTCAGTTCTCTTAATACTCTATAACAAATTATACTGAAAACGAACTGAGTCTTACTAAAATGTTTCTAAAGTACAGAAGTACCGTAAAAGTCAATTTAGATAGAACCAATTTAGGTTGAAAGGCTAAACTATAGAGTAATGAATGTCACTATCACTATTCGTAAACAATTTTTGAAGTGGCTACAGAACCATACTACTCACTACATTAGTATCACAATATATGAAACCTAAATCAGCATTCTCAAAGAAAAATATAATACGACTTACTCGTTTGATAATTCATTATTAATCAAAATGTTATTGTCATTTTTCGTTGTTTCATTGTTATTTATTGCTGTACCATCGAAAAGAACCGAAATAGTAGATGAATTATATTGATACAACATGTTTGAAGCATGTACAGCTGGCTTTTCAATAACAAATAATGGACGCTGATCACTTCCATATTTTGGAGCCATTGAAATATCTCGTTCAATAAGTACTTTGACATTATCATGGAATTTCATTAACCAATTAATTTGTTCATCATCAATATATTCTTTGAGATAAAGACCATCACCAAATCGAACTATATTAATACATTCAGAACATAATCGAATGGCATACGACATTGCTTGACATAATCCAGCTAAACGAGCTAATTTGTTGCTACTCTTTCGCTGGAATGCTCGCTGTAAAGGTGTATAAATTGGTTTTCCCTTGGCATCACGTTGTAATGATTTTTGATGTTCAGCTTCAATAACACGACGAATAGCACTGTAAGCAGATATTATTGATCCATCTTGTTCCACATCAGCTTCTTTAATGTCAACAACCACACTTGGCTTTAAATTCGATATTGGTTCAGTTGTTGGAATTGGATTTAAGATATTTTTTCTTGCTTCTTCTATATCCGGTGGAACAATAACTAGAAAAAGCAAAAAGAAGAAATATGGATGTGGAATAAAAAAATAATGAAAAACAAGGTCAAACTCCAACTCTTTCATATATAAATGGAACAGTGATGATATGCGACAGATTCGATGACACAAAGGATTTCACAGATCGATGATTCACTGTCACTATCGGATCTCACCTTACGAATCATAATAGTAACATAAGAAAGATATAAAACTATTTCCTTAAACTTGTTGAGATTTTTAGATTGAACTCTTGTTTGCTGCTCATTTAATCATTAGATGACACACAAATAATATAGAAACTTACTTAATTTCTGTAAATTAATTGGAGATTGATGTTGACCAAATACAAAAATTGGCTTGTATTGTGCCAATAGACGAAGTACGATTAAAATATGTACGATGTTTGGTTGTACAGATAGAATTTCAGATGGTAAATCATTTGAAGTTTTTTGGATGGAAGTTGTGATAAATAAATATCGGCTGATGGTACCATCGGACATAATATCACTGTTATATTGTTGACATATAGATGATAACATGTTTCCTGTTGATGCTCCGAAAATATTGATGGAGCCACGTTGAATAAAAAATGATGAAGATCCAGTTGTACGAGAAACATTCTTTATAGTATCATAACCTTGACATAAAAGTTTAGAACCAAATGTTTTCATATCATTGTCCTTCGAACCAGCTAGATAAACTCCAAATCGAGTATTAATAACATCAAGTTCATCACTTGAAATAAATACATTCTCCTACAATAAGAAAGTTGAAAATTTAGATATAAATTGTCTATGAAGTTAATATCTTGTTCGCATAGAGGAATAATTATCCCCAGATAGATCCTAGGAGTTTCCTTTGCAATTTTACACTAATAAAATGAGACACTTATAACTTACTCGTTTTGAAAGTCGTTGAAATAATGATAGTTCTGTTTCATTATTTGCTATTAAATCAATTGTAGTTAATTTTTCTTTTCCATTTATAACCTCCACAAAAGGTTTCGAAAAAAAAGAAGGATATATTTTTTGTAATGCATTGATGCTATTGTTGAAGACTCTAAATAATCCGGATTTATTGGTACCTGAATAAACGAATAATAATTAAATAATGCATGAAAAAAAACCTAAACAAACTCACCAGGTTCGCCAATCAAATGAATAAATAAATTCATGGATGTGACAAAGCCAGTACCATCAGGATTCAAAAGTTCCACCCCATCAAGCATCATAGCTGCATGTACCAGCATACCAAATGCGAATGGAGCAATATCAACTCCTAATGCTTGATGTTGTTCGAAAAAACGAAGTAGTGCTGCTTGATTGAATAAACCAAAAATTGATTGGATTTCAAATGGCATTGGTGCGGCATTCGTCAGTTTGAAAATATTCGAACTGATTTGAGCTGCATATGGATCATATTTAATAGATGGCATACCTAAAAACAACAAATATATATTCATCATTCATATATGATAATCTGATAACAAAGAAAAATATCACATTAAATACATCTCCGTACTAGCTGTTTATCTCAGAGTGCACAGCGTAATACAAAGTTATTTATAAAAACGTTATTCGAACGGTATTAAAAACTCTAATACTCACTTTCAATAAGAATTTAATTGACCAAACATTATAAAAATATCAGCAAATTCACCGTAATAAACGTAGAACTAATTAGCCCAAGAGCAGATCTAAAAAACATACAGTAAAATTTGCCATTAGAATTTTGCATTACTTACTTGCTGTTTAAACTTAACACCAATAGATAACTTTTACGTTTGCAGTATTTTATTTGGTTATGTTTTTGATTATCTAACTTTGTTTTTCTCGAATTTTATTATTGTTTTTATTTAAAGTTCAGAATTTTAGAAATCTAAAAAAGAAACAAACACAATATCTACTGTCTGCGTTAGCAATATATACGCATGTTGTTTTTTAAACTCAAAATAATGCAATATTTGCCATAGTAATGTATTATGAAAAGCTTTTACAAAAATCATCTTCTTACTGATGATCGAACTATATCAAGTTGACTGTCTTTACACTTATGGTATCGTGATAGTCATTTATGTTTGAATATAACGAACAGAACGAAAAGAAAATGAACGTCCTTCTCGTATGTGTAACGACAAGAACAAGGATGAATAAAAACAACATGTCCGTACACATATCAGTTGTTCATTGTCTGTAATTAAGATAAGAGTACGTGAAGAAAGAAATTAACGTTCGTTGATATATTCATAAGACTGTTAAAAGTTTAGACGCTATCACAAATCTTTTAATAACTGTATATTCTCTAATTTCTAATAATTCAGAAAAAAGAAAAATATAATAAATAACGATATCCTTTTTTTGTGTCGATTGTCCAATTGCATAAATTAAGCAAGTCAACAGGAAACAATAATTATCTTGTCAAACGAGTTTATAATTTTTTTTACCACTTGTTCTAATTTTTTACATCTTTTACTATAATGTATTTTAATGTGATATATTGCAATTTTTCGTTTTCACATATGTTTTTATGTGATATGTTGAATTTTCATGTATTTTAAAAATGTTCCAATGTGACATGATGTATTTCAATGTATTTTAATATTTTCAAATTTGTTCCAATGCGATACAATGCTTTTCAATATACTTTATGCTCAAATACGTTTCAATATGAAATAATGCATTTCAACGCATTTTAATGCGATTTAATGCATTTTAATGTATTTTAATGCATCTTAATGCATTTTAATGTATTTTAATGCATTTTAATGTATTTTCAATGATTAATACACGGGAACAGAATTACATAAATTAAGCAAATCAATATGAAATAATATTGAATTGGAACAATTTTGTAGTTTTGTACTTTTTATTTTATTTTTAATAAAAGAAAGGAAGAAAGAAAAAAACAAAAAAATGTTGATATGAATGGAAGAAGAAGAAAAATAATTAGAGAGTCAGGAGAGGAAAAAGGAAATAATTAATATTATATAACACAAGGCCTCTCGAATTATCGTACCAAATGAGTAAGTATGGATACATGTAAGCAAATCTGTCTTCTTTCTATATCTTATCATAATGTTTGGGTCATTCATTTAGAAAATGTATTGTCATTCATTGAATAGAGCAAAACTATGACGAATTTGTCATCTAATCATCAATGTAAATCACGTATTATTAAACCAATACTTTATGATCAATCTTTTGATTATAAGAAAATAGATGTGAGATTATGATTATTTTTTTCTCCTATTAGTTGTAGAAAAAGTTTCTTCTTTGATGAACGAAAAAAGTCCGAAATCTTCCGTGTGTGCTCATTTGGTTATTTTCCCGTTAATACTGTTTATGGCATTGTATTAACTGTTCTCTCGACTTCACTATTCATCGTTGGAGAATACCATATAGTGAAAATGTTCGGACTTTTCCTACCGATTATATCTGAAATGATTCTTAATTCCAGCTTAAGACTTAGACAGTGTTCTTTATTTAAATTTTATTGCAATGAAATGTATTAGCATTCGATAACAGTGATGGTAATGAAAGTAATATAAAAATAAACGATTAATCAATATTACATTATTATGTATTATTTTTGTGCTTTAATACTTTGGTACGAATCGATTTTTTTCTTCATCACTATTTATATATAAAAAAAACTCGATCTAAATTGTGAAATTTTTCAAGAATAAATATAAACATTATGATTTAATATTCAATAATGTTTTGACATCTAGTACCGGTGTTTATTAATGGATGATCATGCATATTATTATTGTTGATATATTTCTTTTTATTTTTCTTTGTAAATAATATGATATTAACAAATGATGCAGCTGAAACTATTCATTAAATTTATACCCTACCATACGTCTTATCTCTGAAAAAAATTGACTATTACATTTTGTGTGGGAATTATACCAGATTGATTTATCACAATTCTCGCACTTATTTATTTGTTTTTAGTACTGTTTATGGTGTATAGATGAAGTATGTATGAGAATTAATATTTACAATATGTGAGAATCGAGATTCTTTGTTTGTAACGAAAGACAATAAATGAATTAAATTGGAAATTCAACTGACTTAATTTGATTATTTTTACATGTCAAAATCAGAACAATTAAATGAAGAACTAATATAATAGGTATTCTTACGACATCTATTAACATCACGGCCTCCATTTTTTTGCGCCAATACGAAATGCATAACTTTAAACATGTATTACATTGCATTGCTGTTCAATGTTCATTAGTATTTTTCTTGAAATATTTCTTGGAAAATATTATATTTCAGAGATCGATTTTGATTTTGTTAATAATTTTGTATACCTGTGTCTTTTAGATAAACATTTTCCTTTGAAAATGATGGCAAGAAGAAGAACATTTGAGAAATTGGTGAAGCCAGTTGGTCATAAAATTCTTCATTCATCTAAAAAGGTCCACCATCGAATGATCTTAGTCAGAAAACATTATTTGGATACATCAGGTTCGTCAAAATTTTCCACTAAACATCTAAAGACTTTATAGTATGGATAAATAAAAAATTGAAAACAAGTTTTTTTTTGCTTTTCAGGTGAAGACGATGACTCGTCAATCATTGAAAATAGTCAACCAACAAAATTTGATAAGATTGACGAAAAAGAAAATTCGTTGAGTACGAATTCTAAAAGTAATATGCTCTGTATTCATGAAAATTCGAATGAATGTCCATGTCCAAATGAAGGTAGGTACTAATGTGATTGATTCATTAACTTTCTGACGGGTACGATATTACTTGATATTTTAGATGTTCCACCAGGTGTTACACAATCATCAATGGTTAGCCTTGCTTCACATGATAAATCAACATCTATGTCTCCATTACAAACTTTAACTGATGAAGATTCTTCTATACCATCATTCTCATTAGGTAATGATAAAAGTTGTTCATTATTAACGTAGAGTTTTAGAACGAAACAAAAACGAAAGTTTATATCGTTCTCATTATTCGGAAGAACGTAAGAGTAGGACTCTATTTAGAATGTAAATAGGTCATCAAAAGATTTGAATTAAAATATAATGGTACTATTGTTGAAAAAAGAATGAAATATTTTATCTTTCAACAACTATACAATGTCCAAGAAGGATATTATTAATTGCATATGATTCAGAAACGTTTAGGACCAATAATTCTATGTATATTAATAACTATAACAATGGAATTAAGAAAATTTATAGTTTAAAGATATTCAGCTACTGAATAAAAATTTATATTTATTCATATGTGTCACCGTTTTTTTATTACTTGAACGACCTTGAACTATGCTAACTTAATTCATCCATTGTTTTATAGGTTGTTCAAAGGAGAACGAATATAACCATTCTTCTTATATATCATTTGCTGAAGTATTGAAAGAGAATTATCAATTAAAAAAACAAATACAATTTTATAAATCTCAATGGATGCCGAAGTAGGTTATTCATTTGATTAATATATTAAAACCAATTTTTTAAATAGACCTACGAGTTCGGAAGCGCAAGCTTCTTCTAAATTTACTCAATCAGTTGATGTTATCTCAACAAATTCCATTAAAACAATGGAAAAAAAATCGAAACGTAAACGAAAACAAGAAAAAATTCGTCGTCGTTTGAAATTAACAAAGAAACAATTAAAAGAATGCAAACATGACATTGATATTAGAAGAACTTGCCGAGCAATTACAAAATGTTTATATTCTGATATTCATATACAAGCTTCTATGTCTATTTCACGGATGTCAAATCAACAAAAATCTGATATTAGAGGTAATTGTACTAACAATTATTATAAGTAAAATAATTATTTTACTGATTTAGAATATGCTAAAATGCTACATCCGGATCAACGTCATGGTAAAAGACATTTTCTTCATAACGCTATAGGCAATGTTTTTGCTTCACAGAAACAAAAACAATAAAACATTATTTAGGAACAATATAGTAGTTTTTGTGGAAAATCTTCATTGTTTAGGTTATTATGTCTATGAAACTTTTTTTTTCTTTTCATGATGAAATTTTCCCGACTAAAAAATAGATACAATTTCATAAGTCAACTTTGAAAATATTTTCTTTCAATAGCATCAATTCGTGCTCACTTGTCATCAAATATTGACATGTAATATACACGTGATTTATCGATACGCAAGATTAATGCCAATTAAAATAATATTTAAAAAACTTAGAATTAACATTTATCTATTAGTACATATCATTCCATCAAACCATAACTCGCTTCTATTCCACTTACCAATTCAAATATTGATCTATAAGTCACTTTATTTCTTAAGATTTCAATGAGACATCTATAATAAAAATTTCACCAATAAGAAATACGACAACAGAATTAATACTAAGATCACCATCAGCTATACGAAAGAATACAAATATAACAGCAGAAAACAAAACATATAATTTTTCGATTAATCCTATTGAATATCGATATTGGTTTAAACAAAAAAAGACAGAGATGTGCATTTGAAATGATAAATACTTATCAAATTTTTCTCGAAAAGCAATGTAAAACATCACATAATGACAGAGAAAAGGTACTTTATTCATTATTTGATAAGCAGATATGAATAGCGCAATCCCTTGCGGGATTAAAAATATGAAACATGATGTACCTGCTGCTGCCAATCTTATAAAAATTGTTCTTTTTTATGCATATTGGTGTACATTTCTTCATCGTGGCTTAGTTTACATTATAGAGCTGAAACAGGATAATACTCCATATATGCTCCAATCATATGTTAGTTATGTATTATCTCGGATACTTCCTTGAACTCTTCTTTCACAGTCTATGATGATCCCTGAAGCTTGTCTGTGACGGTCTGTGATGGATCCGAAGGTTCTCTGTCACGGTCTGTGATGGGTCCGAAGGTTCTCTGTTACGGTCTGTAATGGTCTCTGGGATTCTATGTGACGGTCTGTGATGATCTTCGGGGTTCTCTATCACGGTCTGTGTTGAGTCCGAAGGTTCTCTGTCACGGTCTGTGACGGGTATGAATTTTCTCTGTCACGGTCTGTGAGGGGGGGGGGGGGAGTGGGTCCAAAATTTCTACCCTATACACTTCAACACTTCTTTCAGATGGTATTTCACAAAAAGTAGTTGAGTTAGTGAAAAGTATTATTGAGAAAGCATTTGATAATAAAAAAACTCATGAGAAAAGATTAGAAAATCGTCAGCATGATCAAACGAAAAAACAAGCAACAATAGAAATTGAAAAGATAGCAACCACATCAGAACAAAAATATGTAGAAACATTACAAAATAAATACAAAAGAACATTAGACTTAAAATTACAATTAAATAAATTAGAAAAGAGATTATTTGAAAATATGCCACCACTATCGCTTAACATCTTCGATAAATTACAATTACATGCAAAAGAAGTTAAATCAGATAATAATCAGTTGAAATCACTTCGAAAACAATGGACAAATAGATTATGAAAAATGAAAATAGATCTGACAACATTAATGAGAGAAGCAAAAATAGTTAAGATAGAAAAAGCTAGAAAAGAATATAATAAATTAGTAAATAAATTCTCTAAGCAACTTCGAGAACCATATGATACTATACGACATGTAATAGAAAAAAGATACGAATAATTCGCAAAGAAAAAATTGAATTTTTTAGCAAAAAAGGGCGTGCGTAATGAATAAAAACTAGCGTACGCGCTCTCTCATCATTATTCAGGATTTGCTGAATGAAAATCACATCCACATTTTAGTCAAATATCTTTTCCACTTCAAGGAAACAATCAAGAAAGAAACAAAATGACACCATTGATGAAGTTTAACTTCTTTTGATTTGTACTTTCATAGAGAGATTCAATAGAAATTGTACAAAGATGAAAGAATAATTTCTATATTGATTCGGAAATAATCTACTTATCATGCGAATTAAAACAGACTCATAAATGACAAAAATACTACTAATAGATTGTCAATTTATTACAAAAGTTTCATTCATTTCCAGTTACTGTACTATGAATATTTACCAATTCTAGAATAAATATTCCACCTGTGTAAATTACCCTGTTCTTTCAAATATCATGCAAGTCATGTTTTGCTTTGAAAACAGTCAAGCTTTTAAAAAATACTTCTATTATTATTCTTTGTCTTCGATATTTAATACAGATTTGATGCAAATAAATTATTATGTATTATTACTGAATAATATGTCAATTCATGAATACTTTCCATTATAATGCATTATAATGCATTGTTCAAAAAACGTCTATAAATGAAACAATGATTTCGTGTTAACGCATTATAATGCATTATTTGTAAAAAAAATCTTTGAGTAAAACAGTGGTCCTGTATCAATGCATTATAATGCGTCAATAAAGTTCGGTTGAGGAGAATTTTGTTGCATATATTTTTATGTATCTTACTTTAATTTACTTTAGTGCTCATTTAACGAAAGTGAAACTCGAAATTTGTATTAAAAAAGATTTTCTTAAACAATCTTAAACAGTACATTGATCTTATTAGTGATGTGTAACTACTTTATTTGTATATATTTTCTTTTTAAAGGAATGTAAAATACGTTAGCGTTTAATGTGTCATGAAAGTCAATCCATTGACATGAAAAGAAATTATTATTCAAAAAAATGAGTTTCTGGTCATTGTAGTTTATTTCAAATATTAAAACTAATTTCTATGATAGCTGAAAATATTTATTGAGAAACGAAATATATTGGTCATTTTCGAATGAAAATGTGTTAATTATTTAGAAAGGAAAGAAAAGGAAAGAGAAGAAAAGAAAAGAAAATGAAAAAGAAACATGTTTAAAGCCTAGCGTATTTAAATAATGAATAATTCAAATTAAACAGTAAATTGCAACTTATTAAGTACGTGGAAAAGTACACTATTCTCAAATTAACACAATCAAAGTATAAGACATATCCATATAAAGCAAAATAGCTAATCAATTACATTACCTTCATTTTTGATACTACAATCAAGGTAAATATAGATGTAAAGAAGGGATAATTTTTTCATTAGGCCCAATCTCTTAATAGTACTGTAATGAATGTGATCGTTTTTTAAAACAATATTTGTTTGTATTCAACACTAACATGTGCAGCCGCTACGCATACGTCTCATAAAATCAGTGAAGATTCAATCTATGTGTTACATAGAATAAGCGAGCATTTGGCAAGTCTATAGTATAGTGCTATAAAAGATTATATGACCAGCAAGGATGTATGTTTAAGACTAAGATGCGGAAGCATCGTGAAAGCCGATGTGTCATAGACAAACAATCATTTTCATCCGATAGATAGTAAGAGCCACTGATGTTGTTTTGAAAAGTTCATTGTGCTGATTCAAATATACATTCTTTTCGTTTATTGGATCTTTCGAAGGAATGTTCATGATTAGCTTTGAATACTTACTAAAAGTTGTTTATTATTTTAGATGCCAAATGATGAAGATATTCTTGAAGCACTTCGTTGTTCCATTGGTTTAGTATCTCTAGTTTACATCTGTCGACTATATATTAAATTATCAACTTTTCGATCAACAATTTTACCGTCTACTGCTCGAACACAACTGATAAAACAAGCAGTAAATGATCGTTATGGCAGCAATCATACAACTGAAGATATTATTATGGTGACAAACATGATCGAAATAAATAAAGATATTATCAATCGAGTACTGCTACTGTCAGATTTTGACAGAAATAGTATCAAATTTGATATAAATCATATTACAATGGATGTTTTAAATGACTTGATCTTATTTCCATTCACCAACATCTGTATTGATTGCAAAAAATCTCTAACTTCATATCGATACAAATCAATTCATGTTATTGATTGTTTTAAGATTATTCGAGCAGTAGCTGTAACTGCTGAGTGTAAACCGTGCTCACTAGTTTATAATCATTCATCTTGGTATTCATTAAAATATCGATGGCGAAAGATCAATAATTCATCGTTAAATAGTATGCTCAAAGTATATTACTTATGTGATTCATTTGGATTTACATATTCGATTTTCTTCGATTATACATGCCAACTTTTACACGATCAATGTCCGTTTCAATCTTTTTCTCGAATACTTATTGATAGATATAATTATGAACACCAAAACAACAATATTATTCTTCAACCTATTCAATTGGCAAAATTATTTCAATGTCACTGGTTATTATATCAAATTGTACGCTTTGAATTCATGTTAGGAAGAACACAAATAGTAAATTTACCTGTTTCACTTAATCGAAATGAACTTAATTATCATTTTGAATGTTATTCCGGTTGGTGGTATCATTTATTTACTACATTTTGGTCAAGACATAAGTCAATTCCAAATATAAAGTGTTCTCCATCGGATTGTAGCCGATGTGTTATTGTAGATGGTCATCAAAAATGTCGACGATTAGTATGTAGTTTTAAAAACGCTGTCGATACTTCCATTGAAGAAATGACTGCAATTGAAACTGGTTGCCCATATACACCTTGCCGAAGAACAGAATCATCCAATTCAGGTAAATATAAAATTTAAGATTTATCGTTATATTACAGAATTATTAGTTATTGATAATTTTATTTTAGTTGATTTAGTTTATTGTCGATATCATCAACCATCAATTCTTTTGTCATCTTCTATTAATTTACAAAAAGCTGATGATATGGCTGCTGGATTCTCGGTAATAGTATTATATTGACTGAGTGATCTTTTAGAAATTAAGCATTAGACGATGATTAGTATGTAAATATTCGACAAATTAACTATCGTAGTATGATTGTAATATAAATACTATTTATCAGACCTTTCA
>CAJNOL010003951.1:0-17896 GCA_905250125.1 Rotaria sordida | reverse complement strand
CACTCTCGAAATCTCATTGGTGCATAGCCAAACTGTGAAAACTTGCGATTGGTCCAAATAGCCACTCTCAAAATCTCATTGGTGGATAGCCAAACTGTGAAAACCTATGATTGGTCCAAATGGCCACTCTCGAAATCTCATTGGTGCATAGCCAAACTGTGAAAACCTGCGATTGGTTCAAATGACCACTCTCGAAATCCCATTGGTGCATAGCCGAACTATGAAAATCTATGATTGGTCCAAATGGCCACTCTCGAAATCTCATTGTTGGATAGCCAAACTATGAAAACCTATGATTGGTCCAAATGACCACTCTCGAAATCTCATGGGTGGATAGACAAACCGCGAAAACCTATGATTGGTCCAAATGGCCACACTCTAAATCTCATTGGTCGATAGCCAAACTGTGAAAACCTATGATTGGTCCAAATGGCCACTCTAGAAATCTTATTGATGGATAGCCAAACTGTGAAAACCTATGATTGGTCCAAATGGCCACTCTCGAAATCTCATTGGTGCATAGCCAAACTGTGAAAACCTATGATTGGCCCAAATGACCACTCTCGAAATTTCATTGGTGGATAGCCGAACTGTGAAAACCTATGATTGGTCCAAATGACCACTCTCGAAATCTCATTGGTGGATAGCCGAACTGTGAAAATCTATGATTGGTCCAAATGGCCACTCTCGAAATCTCATTGGTGGATAGCCAAGCTGTGAAAACCTATGATTGATCCAAATGGCCACTCTCGAAATCTCATTGGTGCGTGGCCACACGGTGAAAACTTATGATTGGCTGAAAGTCTCCCACCTGAAATCTGATTGGCTGGAATACAGACATTTGATTTGTCGGGAGGGGGGGGGGGGGGGGGCTGTATACTAAACGATTGGCTGAGGTGAAGATCTGTTGTAAGATCGATGATGTTATAGGTGAAAAAAACGTTTTTTCGTTCTGTGCGAACGAACGTACGAACGAAGTTACGAACATACGAACTTTGCTCGGTGTATGACCCTCCTTTCAGTAGAGGGAATAATGGCAGTCTGTTTACCTATCTGTATGTCAACGCAAAAAATGATCGCATTTGGACGAGAATTTCTAAAATTGTTTCTATGTCCTCACCCCCAATGGCAACTGGATTTGCCATTGCATACAGTCCAAGCTCATGTCCGGCTAATATTTTTGAGGACTTTGAAAAATATTTCGTTCAATAGCAGCAACTTTCGGCAACATTTATCACATAAAATATCAACAAGATATACGTTGTTCATAAACAGAAGCAACAAAAGAAGAGCAAAGGGTCCTTTTTTTAAATAATCGTCTATTCTTCTGTTTTGTAAGTTTTATGTCTTGGAAACAGAGTTATGATTAAAGGTTCTCTTTCTTGCTAATTGGTAGCTTGGGAAGTTTTCTACAGAAAATACGCAAGAAGACTCTCAATACTTCAAGTGCTAAATTTTTTACGGTGTTTCTAAAAATGGCAATTTCAATTGCCAATGGGGGGTAAAGGGTTAATACTGGTTGTTTTGCATTATGTTTTGTTTTATGCATAATTTAATATGTCCTGATTAACTTCTCATATATATCCTAAATAATAAAATTATTTTATTGTTTATTATTTAAATAAACTAAAATAATCTTTTATTAATTATTCAAGATGATTATTTACTGATATGATGGTTACTTTCATAACATAATTAAATAATTTACTTCTATTTATTTGACACCAAATAAGAAATAATCTACCCATTTTTATTTCAACGTTTTTTTTTTTCTTATAATTATAAAATATTCCTATAGAACAAATCAATGTTATATCTTCTATAGAATATCAAATTATTTATTACAAAACTTTCTTTGTTTTTCTTTTTTTAATAATTTTCTTTTTATTAGTTTTATTCCGATAATATTAATAATCATAAAAATAGAAGATAATCATCATATATTAAATATTCATTTAAACAAATCAATATAAATATTATTAAATAAAACTTGTCTTTCGAGGAAACCTCCTCAAGTATTAAATCGCTTTTTAACTAAGAGTTCGGTGATTATCTATCTCCTAAGGAGACTAGAAAAAGCCCAGAATGATTCATGACCATTGCTCTTTCTTTTCGAGTTAGAGTTATTTTACTGTGTTTTTTTCACCTATTCTATGAGACTGGGGGACAATATTGAAAGAGTTTTTGTTCATAGAAAGGTCTGATAATAGTTCGAATGTAGCAAAAATTTCATAAAAAAAAAATTGTTTCATCCCGAAGATAATGGCTTTTAAAAAAAAACTAATCTTTTTTGACTCTTCGGTTAAAATGTCTGCTTTTGTTTTATAAGAGCATCATCTCGGGAATGAACAACTCGTTTTCGATGAAACTTTTGGTACATTCGAACTATTATGAGATCTTTCTATGAGTAAAAACGCGTTCAATATTGTCCTCCAGTGTCATAGAATAGGTAAAAAAAACCCAGTAAAATAACTCGATACTCGGAATGAAAGAGCAATGATGCACAAATCATTCTAGACATTTTCTACTCTCCTTAGGAGATAGATAATCAGTGAATTCTTAGTTAAATAGCGATTTAACATTTGGTGAGATTTGTTCGTTAGATATTTTGCTCTTGGAAAAAGAAAAGAAAAGAAGGAATTGTACTATTGATAAAATGAGTCTATTTAAAATATGATCATTCAATAATATAATATTAAATTTAATATTATATTATATTTCTAGAGAACTATTTCATTAGTTTTATCTTAGTTAAGTCAATTTTTCCTATGTTTTATCAATAATATTTTAACTAAGGTATATCCAAAAGTAATGTCGCCTCTATCTAATTTCTCTATATTAAAAGATCAAAAGAAAATTCTTTATTTACAGAATATGCGAACTGTTTTTGTGTAAAACTTAACTAACGAGTAGGCCATTATGAATGGCCACGTTTCTAATACATTTTATTAAAAACTGGTATATACTAAAAGATGCAGCGTGGGAATTTCAACAATTTACAAAGTAAAGCTTATTTTAATTCTATACTTTTTCTTTTTGAGAAAAAGCAAAACTCTGTGCGACTAATTGTGGCTGTTGCGAAAAGTCAGTTTTTTCTACACAAAGCGAAAAACTTTTTTTCTTTATTTCATCTTTTTATGATCTAATAGGTTTTCTTAAAAAGCGAAATATACCAGAAGATGCAGCGTGGAAAGCTCTACAATTTACAAAGAACAGTTTATTTTAATTGTGTACTTTTTCTTTTTCAAAGTTCTGTGAGACTAACTTTCACCGTTGCGAAAGTTGATTACACAGAATTTTTCTTTTTTTTTAAAACAAAAAATACACAATAAAAATAAACTGTTCTTTGTAAATTGTAGAGCTTTCCACGCTGCATCTTCTGGTATATTGGATTTTTGATAAAACGTACTGGATGAAAAAATAAAATAGAAAATGTGACTATTATTTATTACTATTATATTAGCTGAAGTAGGATAAAATAGTATAGAAAAATAGAGGTTCATTTTCTCTATCTTTCTCTAAAAAAAGAATTTTCTTTTGATCTTTTAATAGAGAAATGAGATAGAAGCGACATTACTTTTGGATACACCTAAGTATTACTTGATCAATATCGACGTATACTTAGTTGAACATCATTCTCTATTAAATGAAAATAAATTGATAAAAAAAAACAAATATATTATCTTACGAGAGATTTTTAAAATCTATTTGTAAATGTCAGTAACAAAATAGGTTTGTTAGAAAAAGAGAAATTTCAATGCCTAGAATTATTTCGAAATGAGAGGATTCATAGCAATTGAACAACTAAATAGACTGTACCAGTCTCATAGTTTGTTTCATTTATATTAACAATTTTTCTAAGACTATTTTCAGCTAACTGAAACATATAACATCGAACAAAAAAAATTATCATCATAGATAAAATTCTTGTTTTTGTTCGTTTTCCATAGATATCCCTCTATTTATAGTTGATGCCTAAAATCAACCAAGTTGAATCAATTACCGTTTGGCCTTGCCTGTCTATATATTGTATAAATATAATCAATACCTTCTTAACAATATTTTCATATAACGAGCTGCGCACACAAATGAATTCTGGAATTTAAGAATAAATATATATGATGCGACTTGATATTAGTACAGGGAAACCTGACAGAAATCAATTCCAAAATAATTCAAAAGGTATTATTGGCACTCTCTACGAGAGTCTCCATGATTGACCAGAGTCTCCAGAGTCTAACAGGAGTTCATGACATCCGCGCCGAAGGAGACGTAGTGCAAGTCGTTTCGTCATATCCATGCCGAGAGAGATGTGATGTAAGTCATTTCGTGGCACCCACACCGAGAGAGATGTGGTGTGAGTTGTTTTGCTGCCAATAAGTCCAATGAATAGTTGAATGTGAAGATCCGGTCAGACCATGGTTTAGCAATTTTCAATTATTTTCTAATTAATGTTTTTGAATTACTTTGTGATTGATTTGTATCAGCCAGTGCGTCTTAGTCAGTTATTAGTTTCTCACGTAAAAAACTGTGATAAGATAGATATTTGTTTTCGAACTAGGAAGGCACATGATATTTCGGTCACATACTGATTTCTACATCAGAAATCGAATCTTATCATTAATCCTCTTTTGAAATGTTTCCAATTATCCATTGCAGCACAGTCGGTTGATGATCCCAAGAGATTTTTCATATCGATCAAAAAAATCTCAAGAATCAATTGAAAAAGACAGATATGTAATCAATCATCGTCAACCACTCTCACCTTTTACATCTTAGATCTGAAACACCTCATGATAGACCTATTAATAGACGTCTCTTAACTTTCAGATGTCCATGGTATGATCATTTCCAGCTGATGTACTCAATGTAAGAATGAACATTTCAATGAAATAATGGTGACTCACTATTCCTATATCAGATATAATATCTGCTTGTTTGATAACCACTCAGATACAATATATTTGTTCTCGTCAGAATCAATAATCGTAGGGTATATTATAATTGGAATTCATATTTTCCATAGTTAGAGATCATCTAAACTATACCGCGAACAGAATCATTTGTATTTCCACTGATAGTGTATTCACCATAAAACCAATTCCTACGACAACAGATTTCATAATTATCAAGAGTTATAAATCCCTATAGCCGTAGCAGTTGAAATATTCATTGTCTGACTGATCACCGGTATCACGCGTTTTCGATAGAAGTCTCAATCCTAAAGTAAAATAATTGATGTAGTCTCACCGGTTATTTTAGCGAACGATTTCCTATGTCTTTCAATTGACATTGTTGATATTCTTCTTAGTTTTGAACTTGGAATTCGTTTCGTGTCTAAAAATTTCTATTCTGACTAAGATTCTATTTGTTAAAAACTAATTATTCGAAACTTCCATTGATTTTAATATTCTTCATATACTGAAATTTGTCTATCCTAAAATTGTAGAATTGTGAAAATTCCAAGATTCCATCTATACTAATGTCAAATCAATTTATATATATTTATTGAAAAGTTCTAGAATTTAAAAATGTTTCGAATAGGGCCACTGCTCGGATAAACACAGAAAAAGTTTGAGTCTTACTTAAAATAATTTCATCTTTTGTCAAAATATCCTTATAGAAATTATTTTGCCAGAGAAATCGTAGAATATGAAATAGATACATAATATATTTTTAATTTTTATATTAACTCAACGATGCTTTTCTATTCTATAAAGATAAATTTCAATAGAATCTATTTATAGGATTAAACATGGTTAAATAATAAAATGTATTAAACGTTTTTTTCTTTTTAAACAATTCTATGAAATGTTGTTTCATTTAATAATGATTGTTGTGTTGATTAATAAAAATTGATTAGTATTTTTTTGTTTTCATGAATCATTTAATAACAATATAAATGAGTGAGATATGACACTGTCATAGAAAAAAACAAAAAGATCGATTTATTCCTGAAAGAATATTTTTTAAGATAAGATTGGGATAACTTGGATAGACGATAGATCTTATTTAAATAAAAAAAATCCTAACCAAGGTTAAAGAGGTTTTCACTTTCTATGAGTAACTAGTATAAGACTATAGAAATTCTATTAGTTTTAGTCAATATTGTTAACAGTCACAAATAGGGTTCGTTATTATTATTTATTATTAATTGTTTTGAATCGAATAAGAAATAAATTCGAGTGAACTAGTTTTCATGCTTTTGTTAGAGTTAAATAAAGAATTCTAATGATAATGAAGTTTTGTCAAAAATCTTTTTTCTTTATACTTGTGTAGATAAAAGATATGTTGTCACTTGAAATTTCTACTATAAATAGAATTTGAATATATTTGTTATTGTTTTGAAAACGGTATAAAAAGAAGGGACATTGATTGATTGAGAAATTGTCGAAGGTTCTATATGTAAACGACTAATAAGAATGATAAATTGATCAATTAATATAAATATATAAATAGTAGAACAATCTTCGATTATTTGTTTTTAATCAAATGAATATCAAATTCGAATGAATAAATCGTTTTATTATTTATTTGTGTCATATAATATCACCATTCGATTGATTATTATATTAAGATAGTGATAAGAGAATTTTTAATCATCTTCTAAAGATGGTAAACAAATAACAAATTATCTTTCAACTTAATGCAACAGACGAATTTTTCTTTTTTCTTTTTTTAAACATTTCTTTAAATTATTTGTGAGATTGAGATTATTAATTCGAGTTAATAATATCTATCGACTATTGAAAAATTGATTTTCTAATTGAAGATGGTTATGCATTCTTTTATCGAATATTTTTATTCAATTAAATCGAGTTGATTTTCATTGGAACGATAATTATAATAAAAGACTTTTTATAGAAATTCTCTAAAATATTCTTTCAATAGATTTTTTTTAATTTAATATAAATGTTTACTAATAGAAACGAAGAAGAAACGAGTCTATTCATAATTATGATAATAATAATCATAAAAAATCGTATCCTAGAAGAGAAAACAACAATTTGACCATAATATATAACGAAGATGGTCAAAGAATAATAAACCTATTTTTGTTTTCATGTCAGTTGAGTTTTGTTTTCGATCAGAGAGACTTTTCTAACAAAATGTCGAAGTTTTAAAAGAGAAAAAAATGTTGTCAGAGGTTTAAAAAAATCCGAAAATAACTATCGAAGATTTTATGAAATATGTTCTAGGGAAAATATTTCAAACGAATATAAGATTAATGCTACTGTTTATATTGTTAGTGATAATATGTTTATTTAACTAGTCAGATTCGAAACACGATATATTTTATTATTAAATTCATCTTGATAAAACATTTTCTTTTAGGTTTCGCATTAGACGAAATTGTCAATTGTTTCGTTTGTTGTTATATAACTGATAAGAATTGGTTCATTCTTTATGTTAGAGTAGAGTAGATCGAATAGTTTTTTACATCAAAGATTTTTTTCAAGTCTTTTTTTTTATTGAATTTAAATAAAATTTATCTTATTGAGATATAGATGGATTTTTATAGATTATCTCTACAACATGCAAATCAAATCTCAAATGGTTCAAATATTTTAATAAGGTACCTTCTTTCGTATTTGTCTATCATATGAGAATGGACGTTGATTTTATCGAAATGAGTATAAAATTCTGATAATCAAAAATCGGATTATGAAAATCTTATTTAAGAGTATAGATTTATATTCACATAAAAACAATTTATAAATCTAAATCGAATAGTTGTTTATTAGATGTTTATTAAACAAGTCTTTATATTATTTCCGTTTTCTAGGACATTGATCAGACTTGACTGTAGGTTATTGCGGGTGAGGAGCTCGAAAATGAGGTCGAATGTTTTCATCTCACCGTTTCGTTGCTCGAAAAAGTGAAGAATTGTAAAGCACCTGTTTTCTATTCGTGTTTTCGTAATAATAAAAGAAAAGTCTAAGAGTGAGTGTAAGAATAAAGTGTTCTTTATTGGTCCGAGTTATTTTATTCAAAGAGTTCTCAATGAAGTACCGAACAATTCTGATTTGGTCTTTTCTATTTGTTTTTCTGATCTTGACATTTGACTAGATTAATTCTTTCATGAAAACTTAAGATCATTCAACGAGTTATTTATAAAGAAATAAATCTCTTCTAATGCGGATCTTTCGATATTTTATTCGTCGAGTGATATTTTACTGCTAATCTTATAAATAAGTTGATTGTTTGACAAGATTGATTATGAATAGAATTAAGGTTGTGGGTAGAAAATATCTCTCTACTCATTTCGTAAGGCAACCCTCAGATAGCAACAATTTTTTTTGTTATTATATTAAATCTTTATTGTGATTTTGACTTTTTACATTTTCCGAAAAGTAACAATGAGAAGAATATGTCTTTTATTATGTTTTAATAATCATCGATAATATCCTATATCTAGAAGAAGTTTTTCTGATAAGAAAATGTTCATCTCACCTTGATCTACCTTTCTATCTGAAGAAAACAAAAACGTTATTTGATCAATTAACAATAGAATCAATGAAGTATAAAGAGAAAACGGAAGATTTTTGTTGAGAAGGCTGATAAAAAAATCAATAGGAGTGGTTTTCTCTATTTATTGAATATAAAATCGATTTTCTATTTTTCCGTTTCGAAGTTCTCATCCGAATTGGATAAGAAAAACGAATTTGAAATGATCTATAAATTACTCGAAAAATGAATCTAATTATATTGACTGAGGGTTAAATAAACGCGAGTAGATTATTTTATTTTTGATAGGTTTATGATCATGATGATCGAATCTATTTAGACGAAAATAACTCGGGAATTGATAAGATTTTTCTTTTTTTATATATTTATAGTTGATGTCGAAAAATAAACGAATTGAATAAATAAAGAAAAACTGTGAGAGATTGAAAATGTTAGATTCGTCGATCATCTTTAAGACGATAGTTCTATTTAATCTTTTTATTTCAATAATAATTGTTTAAAGTTTTCTCAATATTTCTTTGGTTAAAAAGAGTATTCGAATAATCTAAGGAAATCTAATGTATTAAGATGATTGAGTGATGATTATATATAATACACTCGAATAATAATAACATAGAATATAGAAAAGTCGTTTTGTATTTTTAATGATAAATTTCAATTTCTATCTTTATTAATAAAATATCTGTTAATATATCGATTAGAAATGAAATCAATTATAACAAAATCTTCTTTTATTATTAATTTTGTATCTCTTTGTTGGTTATGTGATAATATGTTACCGTTTTAAAGATAATTTTATTTAAAAATGAGATTAGTCTATCTAGTTGAAATAAGAGTAGATATACTTTATAGGAATAAAATAAAAACAAATCGTTTATATCTTTATCTAGAAAATATATTTATTTTAATTATTTATTTCACTCGTTGCTTGGATAGATCTATTTTTATAATGACTTTTTATCTATAAAAAGAGTAGGTTAGTCTTCACTCGACCATGGAAATCGGTGTTGATAGTTGATGGATTTCTATCATTTATTTTTTTTATAATAACAATGTTGTGATAAAATAGGCTTTTCTATAATATAAATATGTCAAAATAAATTGAAATAAAATAAAAGTAAAGGTAGATTTGCATGAGTGAGCTAGTTTTGTTTTTGTTTTGAAATGTGAAAATAAAAATAAAATATTCTAAGGTAATTATATGATACCATAGAAATTAATGATTAGTTATTTACATTTTTTTTTTCTTCAATTTTGTCCAATAAAATCTAAATGATTGAATCGAAGAATAGTTTATTCATATAAGTTATCGTTCAAATAAGAATAAAGAGAGAAGTTAATTGATTAACTTCAGTTTATTTTAATAGAGACTTCTTCTTTTATTATAATAATTTATGCATTTATTCTAGTAACCGTTCCTACTAAACGGCATCTTCATGCATAGAATACTGTTTCGAACATTATCAACAGGGTGTGGGTGTGGGTGTGAGTGTGGGTGGGTGTCAATGAATAACAGACCCACACGCACCCATGCCCACATCCACACCCACACCCTTGCAGAATTTGCTTTCAATTGAGATTCTACTGCGTGGATATATTATACAGAAATTTTTCAATTGAGTATGCGTGCCAAAGGTACATTATTAACGCCAGCTGCTAATTGAACAGCCAATTGTGTTGTCTCATTTGTCGTACCTATCCTTCTCGAACGTATCACTTATGGCACATATCTTATCTTTGGTACTCTGTGTAAGTATGGGAATATTGACATTTCTCTTTTATCCAGAAACAAAAGGTAAAAGGTTAGAAGATATGGATCTTGTGTTTGGTCGTTCATTATACGTCAAGTCATTCGGGCAAATGACAGTGCTCAAGAATGATAATGATACAGCTGTATTTGAGAAACAAATTAATCCTGAGTTACCGAATGTCATAGTTCAGCCCCATCGTGAGGCTACCACCGTCGATTTCGTCTAAAGATACTCATTCCACCAGAAGAAATTGAACATCTCAAGCAAAATGTACGAAAGACTTCATTTATTGTTCGTCAAATTATCTACGGGAAAGTTGCTAGTCATCATATTTGAAAGACTGTTGTTGAAAAATATTTTATTTTGATACTATCAAATACAATAAAAAATCATTAAAATAGTTGACAAAACTATTCGTTCTCTATCTAAGGAATTGTCATAGTACTTATCAGTGATCGAGTTAGTAAGAAAGAACCTCCTCACGTTGATTGTAATTAAGAGAAAAATTCTGGTTAGGCACACATTTCCATCACGTGTTGAGTGCCGCAAGAAAGAGCATATGTATGAATATATCAAGCAAAGTACTCATTGCATCGACCTGTATCACGAAAGTGAAATCATTCAAAATTAATTATCCGAATCTTAAAAGGCTGTTGTTGTTGTGCATGATGGAATACTACCCGTCTTGAGCGCAATAGAGAGCAAACATCATTAGATCTCTTACAATAGTGACCACAATTATACGAACACTTCGTAGTTAGGGATTTGTTGTTTCTGCATGCTCTCTCTCTCTCGATTGTACTTCTGTTAAATTGTTATTAAAAGTTGATCACAATTTTCTGCATTTGGCGTTCATCTACTCTGGAGTGAAGTTTCTTTTCGAAGAGCACTGAATTATTGAAACGTAATCAAGATTATTGGAAACTGGTGAACAAAATCTATATTTCATTCTGTAGTGTGAAGTATATATATCATTCGTTTTATTTTGAAACAAAATGAAAAGGTTTTTCTTCGTTGAGGGTGTGGATGAGAGTGAGAGTGAGGTTGAGTGTGTGGGTGAGGGTGAGGTTGAGTTTGTGGGTGTGGATGTGGATCTGGGTATAATACTTCCCTTGATCCAAATGCATCCACATACTCTACTGAGAAGATAGTCATTTTGTTTTATTGAGTAGTACGGATGTTCAGAGATTAAGAGCGATTCTTCTAATATTTGGGAGATCGATAACTTTTTATTCCAAACGAGCGCATGAATTGTTCACGAAAGCCACGATTTGAAATCATTGATATATAAAAGCCAGTGGCTGCAAATAGATAAGAACATAGACGGATGATCTGACCAATTAATTGTTCCCAAGCCTGTCGAACAGACGATTTATTCCACGTGCCAGTTATATTGAAATAGAGAACCGCAGCTGCATAGGGGACATATGCAATAATCGCAACGAGTGACTGCAGAAACAGCATAACTGTGAGCTGTGAGTCAATCCGTTGAAGGTGCAATAAATTTCCACTAAGTTCTGTTGCAACAACATTACCAGGTCTCACACGTCGTTTCATGACGCTTCGAACATTTTGTAAAAGCAAAAATGCAAGCACAATCACAATAAGAGGCGAACATATACCCGACAAGAAAGCCTCAAGGTAAGTATCAAAAAGAGTGTATATACCTTTTTGAGTTGTGCAAAATCCAGTTGAATTAGTGTAAAATATTAATCGATGACCCACGACCAGTACCCAAAATAGGGCTGATGCCAGTACTAGTTTGCCAGCAAGAGAAACGCGGTTGCTCCATTGCCGATATGCTGTAACATAGCAGAACATTTTTTGAGTTAGTACAAAGTTGTGCTGATATTTGATTGGATAGTTGGGATAACTTTATATGAAACTCGCACTTTCACTAGTCTTTTCTCGTTGAAACTGTTTCTGTGCTTCTGTGAACTTTCAAATTATTATCAAAATACTAATCAGGATTATCTAACATCATTGAAATCACTCCACCAGAGATGAATCAGTACCGGCCGGTCCAACCCAATCTTCAAAAATCTAGATCAGTACCGTCATCTGTACCTCAGTCTCTTTGGGAAACTATGCATTAAATAAATGTCACTTCTGTTTTCGGCTGAGAGTTGAGACAAAACTCGAACAGATTGATATCGCACTGTATTTCTGATTTTTTCACTTGCAATCTGAAAGTAAATCTGTACACACATCAAATGTTCAAGTATTCATCTCAGACTACTGATTTTATAACTATTAGTACTTACTCATTGAACGTTGTGTCGATAAAAGCCGATCAAGTGTAGCACATATAAAGAACGTGTTCGCAGCTTGATACAGATATTCTGAGATGAACTCTCGAATTTTGCAGATCACATCATAACGATTCATAACAGGGATTTGAAAGCCAGATTGCAACACGCGTGTCACGAGTATACAATTAAAAAAAAAGAAGTTGGCAACTGATTCCCAAAACAGGTAGATGAAGCAAGCTCGGTTCCGAAATACTTGTGCTCGAAAAACGACCATATTTGCGACACAGTTTATATTACCATTGAGCAACATAAACAAGCCGCCCCAGATGGTCAGTTGAGTGGAAACGCTTGTAAGCGTATTTTCGATGTCATTTATGTTAGTTATTGTGGTGTTGTTCATTGTATCCCTAAAACGATAGCAAAATAGATATGACACTTTACTAACTTTACCAAAAACTACTTTGCATTTTAGTTCGATATTTTGGAGCATTTACTTATAATTACTGCGCTTAAAAGTTACAGCTAGTAGAAAGATGAAAAATCTCTAAACAGTATATAGATGAAGAAAATCAATGAACAAGAGACAGACTAAGAGATATTCAGCGAGAAAACTATATATTATCTAGGTTTTTTGGCAATCCTTGGAAAAAAACTGTAAAAAAAGTGTTGATGAATATCATAAACCTTTCTCAAATTTTCATAAACTATTTTTGAATACGTCCCACTTTCACAAACGCTTTTATAGCGCTTATTATTCTACGCTTTTTTGTTTACAGTGAATCTGGATATTTGGCTAGAATAGTAGCAAGAACAGCAGCATAATCTTGTGTGAAAAACACAGTACTTTAACTTTTTAAAATAACATCGAAGTCTGAGAGAAAAAGTCGATATACAGTTTTACAGAGTGAAGCAATATTTGACACGGATCACATTTTTTGTGGCCCAACCCAATCCCGAGATAAATTATTTTTGTCGCGATCCGATTCAACCCGAATTGAACAATGGAATTAGGCGACCTTCATTGATTGTTATTAGCGACGGCGACAAAACTCAATAGGATAGGCTTGCCCAACTATGATGAGTTTTTTTAACCTTGTGGAAACTTTTCAAACTTCACAAATAGACCTCACACTCAAGACCCAAATGAATCCATTAGGCTCTGGCACGATTTTGAAGTAAGATCTAGTTTTCAGGGTTAAAAAAATCCTTCACTTCGATGAGTCGACTCTATTTCACCCATAAAATACCGAAGGAATAATCGATATACAAAATATTAGAGTGTCAAAGAGATTCCACACACTAGATGAGCCTCAGCTAATCGAGAATAGGGATGGATCAGTGTCAATATTCTGAAAGCTGACAACATCGACAATGACCTCACGGAAAATACTGATACATTGATGCACTGACTCGAATCAAAGGTACGATGTGTTACTTCAACTACTGCAGTCTATTTTCTTGTGCTTCTTAGCTACCGAAATATTCTATTCAATTAATCGCGCCTTATCTCGTAGCATTTCCTTTGTACACCTTAAACCTGGTCAGTGTAGTCAGTTGACTAAATTTTTCGAGAGATACAAAATCTTCAGGTTGTTTGTGAAATGTTTCTTGAAGACATCCATTTGCCTAGTGGCTTTATAACAACCAGCAGTATCCGACATGTGTAAATTTTTTGTGACCCGACTCGACCCGATCGGAGCTACACATTGATGTCAAAAAATTTTAGGAATCTTGAGGGTGAAAGTGATAGAAAAGATGATGTCTGCATTTAATTTCATATTATTTCTAACACAACTGGCATTACTGGAAGCTCTGCAAGACTGCTGTTGGAGTAAAGTACGTCATTGGAGAATATATTTCGGAATCAGTATTCATAGATACGCAGAGGTTGTAGTATTAGAGACGAAAAGTATGATCTTTACATTGAAATAATGAATTTTTAGACTCCGAAATTAGAATTCAAGCAAAGTTATACCGTTTGTCGCATGAAACGGCTACAAATTAATCTGCATAGGAAGAAATACAAATTATTCAATATAAATCCTAAAACGGCGAAATATATCATGACCTTTTCGCAATTATTACGGATAGATGTGCACACGACAGAACACAAAACTGAGAGTGCCAAGGAAAGACTTGCATATCTTTCGTCCTCAAGACCATAGGGGACTCAGATGTACTCACAGAAGTATTCACTAACTATAATTTTTTACGAATTATGATAACAAATATCGTGAAACACTATCTGGTATATACGATGTGTGTTCTAGACTATTCTTTAATTCATTAATGCCATTTAATCACCGAAACGTGTTTACTAGAGTGTATAAGAAAAGACTTTCAATTCTAGAAACCGTACTAATTCAGGAATAAAACATAATGAAATAGACATAATGCGTTATAAGTTTGTTAGAACTTTAAGCATGTCAAACATCCAATGGGTTTTGAGATACCAAAAAAAGAATTTGGTTCCTTGTGTTCTAACAATTCTTCGAGTTCTTAGAGTTTTTTTAGTCCTTTGTGTCGTTACAATTCTTTGAATTTGTAGGGTTCCTATAGTGTCTGAAGGTCTTCTAGTTTTTGAGTTTTTTTAGTTCTTACCGATACTGGCGTTTCTTAATAGTGTGAAGATATACGTAGATTGCTTATTCTTGACTGAAGTTTGAGTTCCAAAATTCTCAAGAGTTCAGAATTCACAAAATTCAGATACGTGTCAGTCTTGAAACTAGTTATTAGTATCTAGCCTTTGATCAGTTAAATGTATGGCGAATGAGAAACAGCGAGCGTTCTGAGTCATGTCGACGCTTTTTTTCTATTGGTTCAAACAACCAGTAGTTAATGAGCATGTATTTTTTCATGCGCTTTGTTTTTGCCTTATCGAATCATATATTATTTAGTAGATCATGCATGCAACTAGTCTGTGTTCATTAGAGTTTTGTTGTTGATTGACACGTCTGATTTTCATCATTCTCACTATTATTCAAATTCTTTGGGATCTATGACGTTTTTTTCATTTCAAACTAACATAAGCCCTGAAAAAAAATTTGGCTTTCCCTTTTATAAACACCGTGAGTTTAGGAGACCTAAAAAAGCAGCATCTTTTGCTATCTACAATGGAGGAAGGTAATTTCACCATACATAAAACAATCATGTCACTTCAAATGTAACTCTAATTTTTAGAGACTTTTACTTTATTCAAGCCATCTCAGAACACTTCACGAGATCTGCAGAAGTATTCATTACTAGAATTCATTGTCATATATCCTATAATATCCCTTTTTAATAGATGGACGGACTACGAGATCTAGGGAATTTTGTATCGTTAGAATTCATGACTGTGTAGTATATAAGAGACTCAATCAAGGTTTATTTGGTTGGGATTTATTAAATGTATTTTAAGCAACAAATTCATCTATACTAACATATATTACTTTTTAAGTGTACCAAAAGAGAGTCCTAATGATTGAAGGTTAGCCGTCACCCGTAGCACGTACTTCATCATAAATGATATTTCCATCCTCATCCATCACGCTCAAGCGTGAGTTAACTGTTGTATCACATCTATAACCATAATTGTTGTAGCAGAGAAGAACAGTGTCGTATCTTTATTAATCATGCTACGTTACTTCTTTTAAAGATCACTTATGTATACAAATACAGATGAATTGGTTAGATTAATGATTATTCTGTCACATCGTATTTGCATATTAATTATGAGAATATTTTGACAAAATGATAAAAGATATGTCAACGTCGTTCACAACAATTAGATAGGTGTGGATGATGCGCATGAGATTTATTTGAGAAACGTGCGTTGAATATAAATGAAAAGACAGTAGCTGCTCTAATCAACTATAGTTGATTTTGACGTCTCGGCCAGAGCTTTGAAAGGACTGAGACGAACGAATTTCGAATAAAAGTTAAAATTTGCGAAAAATCTTTTCCCAAAAATCTCATTTGGTTTGTTTTATAAACTCAAACATTTTCTCAAAGAAAGACGAAAATAAGTATATAAATAAAGAAAATAGAAAAAAACATAAAATTGGAGTATCGATACACTGTCAACAAAGGATAGAATAACAAACCATTTTGTAGGGTTTATTATCTTTGTAACCGTTTAAGAGTTGATGAAAATGAAATGTATAATAAACCGTTAAAGGGTTTATGAGCGTGAGATATATTCAAAAAGGATATATGAAAATTTGATGTAGGGTTTATGTAGCTTATAAATTCTACAAAATGGTTTATTGTTCTACCTGTTTTTTTTACAGTGCACACACTCACTTAGAGTGAGAGTTGTTAATTTAGGTGACTGACTTTTTGTCGTAGTTTATCCCATCAAAAGTTTTTGTCGTTAGCTTTTTTCATGCTGGTAGATCAACTAATCAAGTACGTATAAGTTGGGAAAATTATTTTTTGAGCCTGTAATCAGAAACATTTAAGTCCGGTAATAGAAAAATTAATCTGGTTCTCGATCGTTTTGAAGCCAAATCGTAAGCGATACTGCAGATGTCGCATGTATAATAAAATTCACTAATAAGATAGATACACGTATTACATAATTTGTGGAAGGTTAAAAAAGTGAGCTCGACAAGTAAACTCGAAATTTCAAGCTCACTTTCACATCCACATTTTACCAATCATTCGAAATCTATGTTCTATTACCCAGCTTGAGCATTACGACGACCAGATATCACCATATACGATTGTTTACGACGCCATATACCGTCGTATACGGTAGCAAACGGCCGCAACCAGAGCATCCCAGGTCGAGCATTACGACGAACAGATATGATCGTATACGGCGATCATACGGCTGCACATGGCCGTATCTACGCCGTATTTCTACGGGTGTGGGTGTGGGTGTGGGTGTGGGTGTGGGTGGGTGGATGTAGGTGTGTGGTGTGGATCATCGAACATATAAGAAAAAGAACGCCATTTATTGGTACACGAAAGACACTTTTCTCGATTGTCTTTTTAATCAAGCTTGTTGCACTAATGATATCAATATTTTGTTGAATTTTCGTTTATTGATGTATGATTTATATCAACAACTGAAAGAGCTTTATTATGAGCAATAAGCTAGACGTAACTCAAAGGAAAAATTAATTGTTTATCGTGGTGCAATTATGCCAAGAACAGAGCTCAATATGCTTCTCATTCCGAGTAATGAAAAGAAACTAATTTGGTTCAATGTATTCGTGTCAGCTAGTCTCGATAAAGATGCAGCTCTACTATTTATAACTATAGTTCGTTTAAACAGTCCGTGCGTGTAACTATTTTTTGAATAGCTTTTGCTAAGAACAAGATAGAAACCTGCGGTTTTCGCCGTTCGATAGCCAAGGCGAAGAGGCATCTTTTCAATATCAAAGTCTTTTCTAAGGAACAATCTCGAAGTCGGTTTCTCATGGGATCTTTGGAAAA